>LXHY01000087.1:0-206030 GCA_002093855.1 Fusarium praegraminearum
GGGGGCAGGGGGCAGGGTTCGTTTCTAGTCACCTCACCTGAATGGTAAAACATACTACGGATTTTGGGTTGATGAACGAACAGACCTCTTTTCCTATTCAAGACGCTAATCCACTTGTTCAGTGCTTGGACTGACTGACCTTGTTGAGATAAACATTCATCCAGGTTTACCCTACAGGAACCAGTTTGTCGTAAATCACTTGCATGACAGTTGCTATCATGGGCATAAGACGTTGAATTGTGAGAAGATGCAAAAAGAAAAACAAATTATAACAAGCAAGGAAATAGATTCCCAGCATTGAGATACAGGACCAGATGATACCAAGGCATACACTTCCATATTAGTTTAGTCTCTCGTAGTTGCAAGCTCAACAAGCAGAAGCTGTCGCCACATCAACCACCATGGAACAATATCATGTTCTTCAAGTCACAAACAACACTAATGGAGCATTTAGAATGGGTCATAGTGTCAAAGTTGGTCTTTTCTCTCTGGTAAGCGAAAAAAAACGAGTCAGTAAATCGTCTGATGGAATCTCGCGTATAGCGTCCCAAGGTCTGAGCACCTCGATCTAGCAAAGTCATCACCGTGATCACAGCTAGCTCATCAACTAATCAACCTTGTTACCAATTCATCCTTTGCGACGTGCATTAGCCTATGATAGGTGAGCTGAAACCTCGTAACAAAACTCCTCAAAAGGGATACTAATTCATCATGATGTTGGTCCAAGATGAGCTCGGAGATTTTTGCGAGCATATGGTGGGTCACTCAGAATTTTGGTCGCTTGACCCGGAAGTGGAAGTGGACGTGAGCGGTGGGCCTTATCTTATCATTTTTTTCATCCTACTAAGCTTTACCTTATTGAGCTCTGCTTTGCCGATGGAAAGGGGGATGGATATCGATATCCATCTCAAGGTGGCTGGGAAACAAAGCGGAGAACTCATGGCCACTGCATCCAGCAGTCTCTGATCTTCCTTTATTTTTCTAAAACAAAACAAAAGAAGAAAAAACTTGATGCATCAAACGACGCAATGCTACAGTGTAATTTTATAATAATCGACCCCAGCAGTGAGAGAAGCTGCTGTGCCTCCCTCTCTGTGGATGTGGCGGGAAAGACAATGCCGTTGATAGAGGGGCTTTGTGATGGATCATGCGAGTACTCTGTGGAAAAAGCAATCATTGAACTCTCCTATGTCGCTAAGACTTGAAGCGACCGTTGAGAAAATTGAAAAATAAACAAACGGCTGCTAAATGGGTCGAGTCTCCACGCAAGTGGTAACCTTGTCGCTGTGTTTGAACGTTGAAAGAGGCAATGTGAGGCAGTGCACAAAGTAACGAACGGACTGACAGATCGTATGTTTCTTGGAAACATGTTGGGATCTCTCAAGTTCAATCGGAAGTCAATCGAGGACTGGTCTGGAGTTCATAGTACCTAGTGTGTATCGCTATTCCAGTGTATCGTTCACCATTTCAGTTGTTGTTGACTTACCCTGAAGAAAAGACATTTATTTCTATGACTGGCTCTGTTGGATTACGTGGTAGCGATTGGGTGATGCTTATAGGATGTTAGTAAGTGTAATTAATTTGTAATTAATTTTTATGACCAACGCAAATAAATGAAGTGTTTGCATTTACTGCGGGCCAAGACATGATATTCGATGATGATGTTGTTGTGGTGTTCTGAAGCGAGGTTGAAAATGTGAAGCAGGCACTGCAAAATCGACAGAATTAGCGGGAGTACTTGTGTACTAACAGTCTGACGCCAGGTAAGGTCACGCGAGCAATAGGTGAGAAGTACATCTGCTAGCCTTCCCTACCCAACTGGCTGGGCACAGATTTGCGATAAGCCCAATTGAGCTTATCAAGCTTATCGCTAAACACATTGGCTGATACATCCTGCCCGTTATATTGTCAACAGTTCCAGGCCCAAAGTACCCGCGTTTATGTTAGTGTCGTAACTGACATTTCCCATTGGCAGTCAAGCGAGATCCAACTCGTCAATCAGCGGTATCGGAACCTCGGTAACCCTGATAGGAATGTAATTAAGAAATGACGCATCGCGGACTAACTTAGCATCATGAAACGGGCTTGACGGGTTATCGTTGACCGTTGACGGGTAAATCGGCATTGATCTGCAGAGATCATCCAACCCCCCCTTTAGTCGTTACATGTACCTGCTTCGATACATTACCATCGTCTGTTCTCAATTTCATTGGTAGAAACCTCTAAAATTATATAAATGCGCACTTCTCATGCTATAAACCTTCTCGGATAGTATTGGCTGGCTTCTCAACTCTTTGCGACATCTCGGTGGCTCAAAAGTGCCCCCATGTTACTGATCTACACTTGACATGGTCCATTGCGTCATCTCATTGGTTGAGAAACCTAGCGACGAACAAAAGGTCCTGATGAGTTTTTGGAGATACAATGCACGTGGGGTTGTTGGACGATACAGGTTGCAGAACGAGTCCTTATCGCAAAGTCTACTTTCTGGCAACTGCTTCATCTGTCGATTGTGCCCGGCACTAGGAGGGATAGACATTGTGTCTGCCGAACACGTGCATTGTAAAGAGAGCATATAAAGTATCGCTTGGTAGTCCTTCGGTATTCTCCATCTTCTGAATAAACGTCACCATCAACTCAAAATGTCCTTCACCAAAGCTCTCGTACCGCTTGCGCTGTTCCTTGCTAAAGCGCAAGCTGACGCATTCTCATCATGCTCAAAGGACTTGCCGCTTTCTTGCCACAACACGACTGCTGTTGAAGACACCTGCTGCTTCGTCCCCGCTGGCCAGCTCCTCCAAACTCAATTCTGGGACTCTAGCCCTGCTGCAGGACCTTCAGGTGAGTACATGCCAAGAACTCAACATGCCATCTAAACTGACCGAAATCAGATTCATGGACCATTCACGGTCTCTGGCCTGACTACTGTGACGGCACGTACCCCCAGTTCTGCGACAAGAGCCGCGAGTACACAGACATCAAGTCCATCGTGTCCAAGTTCCTCGGCAACTCGACACTCTCGTACATGGACAAGTACTGGGTCAGCCAGGACGGCAACGACGAGTCCTTTTGGGAGCACGAGTGGGACAAGCACGGCACTTGTATCAGCACCCTCGAGACTAGCTGCTACAGCGACTACCAGACCGGCGAGGAAGCTGCCGATTACATCAAGAGGACTATTTCGCTTTTCAAGACCCTGCCTACGTACAAGTGGCTCGCCGAGGCGGGTATTGAACCATCCACCGAGAAGACCTACACCGCGAGTGAGATCCAGGATGCACTTGCATCACAGCACGGCGCGCGTGTTACCATCGGGTGCCAGGGCAGCACTCTGAGCGAAGTTTGGTACCATTTCAACGTGCAGGGCTCGCTCCAGGAGGGACAGTTTGTGGCTACTGAGCCCGATGGTGGCAAGAGTTCTTGCCCAGACAGCGGTGTCAAGTATGCACCAAAGAACTAAGTGATCAATGTGTGATATTGAGATATCTTGTCTAAGTTTATATATATATATACAAGAGTGTGGCGGTGATTACATAAATACACTCATCTATCGCTATGTGAACGTTCACTCGTCCTATCTAAACGTCGCCTCGTAATAATTCCGTATCTTTTTACATTCCTCCATTAATCCGTGGTCGCAATTTACCTTCATAGCCTCTTCCCAGATGACCTTTTCCAAGTCATATCCAGCTACGTCGGAGACTTTGCCGACATCGTCTCCCCACAATCGTGTTATGCGTCCATCGGGATGTTCAGGCGCCAAATCCTCTAGTATTTGTATCGGATGTGTCATGTCGAACTTGACTCTGTTGAGATGGGCAAACATGGTACTTGTGACTTTGATCTCTCCATCCTGCAATCTTTGCTTTCGTTTCCTCATGGAAGCGGTCGTAATATTCTTCGTCCTTTCTTGTTCAAGTTTCCAGTCATACTGGGGATCTGCCTGCCAGATTCCACTGCCCCAATTGATCTTTTCAGATGTCACCAGCTCAGGTGGCTGCTTAACTTGCCAGAAAGGATTGCCTAAAACGTAGGCACTCTGCATGAATGTCTCCTTGTCGCCCGAACCCCAAGCACCCTGCGAGTGAAGTTGGTAATAGAACCTCGGGCCGTAAAAGTTATAGTAAGCGGCCAGCAAGAGACTGTCGGCGTGCCTCGCTTTGTTGTAAAGCATGATTCCTGACTCAGAGCTTCGGGACTCGATCGTCACGTTTGGCATTTTGACCCCAGCAATCTTGTAGAAGAGGGGAGATATGGTGGGCAACCAAAAGTCTGGCCATGTCACCAGTCCGGTGCCCTTGTACGGTTCCACGTCGAAGAGGTGATCGGGGTTTCTGAGAGGAAAGGCATCGGCATCAAGAAAAAGAATTTCTTGGAAGCTGGAGAAGAGGATGGATAGGACTTTGTACTGGTAAGATTGGATCCTCGGTTTGCGAATTGTTGTCGTGCTTGACAGGCGCAGGAAATCATCCATGTTGAGGCATTGTACTTGCAAGTCTGTTAATGTATCATTGCAACTCTGCAACTCTTGTTCAGTTGCCGAGTCAAGAAAAAGCTGAACGGGTAGAGTTGATCCGACATGTCGTAACATGAGCACAGCGGTGGCTGCTACCCCAAACGCGGAACCTTTGGAGGTGATGACGATGCCCTTGGTGCTGCGTTGAAATGGGAGTTTTGGGGCGAGATGGCGGAGACCCTGGACAAAGGTTTCGTGGTTTTCCTTTAGTGAGTTGATTTCCTCATCTGACACCTCTAACCAGTCTGTGTCGGTCTGGGGAGTGCTTCCATGAGGGTCAAATTTGTCACGCGAAAGAGACTTGGGAGGTCTGATTTTCTTGCCTTGAGGCTTGGCGTCGTAGAATTGTTGGAGTAGGTCGGTCCAGAACTCAGTTGTTTCGTTTGTCGGCCCAGTAAATGTAAATTGGGGAACATGGTCTGTTTCGCTTGGCGCGTTCGTTTGGGCCAAGCTTGATGACGTGACTCTCTGATACGCGAAGGAGAGATCTGACCAAAACTCCCATAGAGTGAGGAGGCAGATAAAGGTGATGAATATTGCAATTGTTTTTATGAGGCGTTGGCGCGTGGAGACGACACCGAATAGTTCAACGCCTTTGACGACATTGTCGCGCCAAGATGGAATCATGGTGGAAGCTGAAGATGTGAGGCTTCAATCAAGTCTTGGCACTCTGTGGTTAGAGGCTTTCTGATATATGGTCGCTGTAACAAGGAGATATTGTTGCGCATTGTTGTCTTTCATTGATAGAGTTTGTCTGGATTGATCAGCTGTCGTTTGAACTCTCAATTGACGGGAAATTGGAGGGTTTTGTCTGTCGCAAATTTGACAGCCACTGAATCAAATTAGCAGCCCCGCCATTTAGTAGCTAGCAAGTCTGTCGTGAGCGCTAATTTGGCATCATGATAGCAACTGATTGAATTGAGATGGAGCGTAAAAGGTTTGTTTTTCTGATAATGATTGAGATGGAAACAAGAAAAAAGGAAATGATTGAAGGATGGAAGGATGGAAGGATCAGTGTCATGGTCAACAGAGAATGACTGCCTGCTCGCCCATCACAGCATCACGTGATCCGTAAGACATTACGCAATCCTTCGTCCAACACTGCCAGACCCATGCATGCCCATGCAGTCCTTGACTGTGCCACCAACAGACAGTCAACATGATTGGATAACCTCGATATCAGCGTTTAAGGGGCGGTAATCTGCAGCAGGAAAGAAAGCTAATTCGCGTCTTTTGTTTCGCATCAAGGATAAAAATAGACCAACAGTTAAGTTACTCGACATAAGACTCTGAGCCCGATGAAGCCGTTAATTGATGATCGTTAATAAAGATGAGGAAACCTTGATGTAGACTAGCTAACTTCCCTTTAAGAACGGGACTGCGCAATAGGTGTAAAGCATTCTGAGAAGTTGATGTTTATATCGTCAGTCCCAAAGCCACTGATCTGGGGAATAGTTTCGAGACCCGACACAGTAGAGGTCTGTGAAAATGCCGTGTGGTAAGGCTGGCCATATGCAAGATCAAAACTGTCATTTCCAATATCAAACTGCGCCGAGTCTCGACCTTGATGATATCCCACGGGCACGGCCGTCTTATACTCCAGGTCAAAAACTAGATAGTCAAGATGCATCAGCCCAGTTTCGCGTTTCGTCATCTGCAACAAATCGAACTTACTGAACCATGTGGAGCCGCAGTCTCCAAATTCGCTGATCGTAGGCGTCTTTCCTGTTGGAACAGGAGATACAACTGAGAACTCCTTCTCATTCGCCTCACCGAGGAGTCCCCAGGTCCAGTTGGTGCTCATTCCCTTCTTGAACATGAGCAGCGAATTATGGTCGGGATCAGCTGCCACCTTTTGCAAGAAGGCAGAACTTGCGTAGCGCTGGGAGACACCGCGAAAATTATCTATCGCTGACTTTGAACGCTTCGCCATGTCCAGGAGCGTCTTGTTGTAAACTGGATCATTATCACCTAGCATTATAAGTTAGTTAGTGTTGTATCGATATTTGCGAGCCAAGGCGATGAGTAAGAGAACGGGATGGTACGTGTTTGGAAGAGTGATGTACCAATTTTCTTGAAGAGCTCGATAAATTCTGTGACATTTAGTGGCTTAACAGGTGAACTACGAGGGGTTGAGATGTTCACAATGGCCAGGTCAAAGACCAATCGATTTATCGCACGATAGATCTGCCCTAGCCCTTGCGCCATTACTTGAGCCTTTTCCAAAGTGCAGCCCTCTACACATCGATGTTGAGAACATGGTTCGCATTGGGCCCCATTGGCACCGAGCTTGCATTCCAGGACAAAGTAATCTTTGCTCTCACGAGTACTGCTGCATTGTCAGTTAAAAATTCGTAGTCAACTCTTCGATTTAAAGAGAACATCATGTGCGATTGTGTCCTTGTAACTCACACTTTGACACCTTCAGTCTCAAAAGAGTGTGCAACCGTGATTGCCCACAAGTCTTTGTTATGTCGAAAAGCTAATCCGAGGGTGACGCGACCAATTTTCGGTTTGTCGCTGAGCGGAATGCGAATACCGGGTTTGAGACATGCACCCACAAGCATCTCAAGTTTCGTCGTATCATCGGCTCGTATAACCACATTGACAGTCTGAGGGGGGACAGTGGATGATTGGTATTGCCATCGAAGGGAATTTGAGGATGTTTTCCATTTGGGCACTGTTACAAGCTTTGGTGTCTTTTCGCAATACACCTTTACAATAACCTGGCCTGTCGGTGAAATATGATTTAGCGTGTTATCCGAACTTTATTCTGCTGGGTTATATACCTTGTGCGACAGGTTTGAAAGGATTGTTGGAAATACCGACAGCATAATGCGCAGCTCCAGCACTTGTCGCAATAGCCCAAGATTTTAGGTCAGCTGTGAACCCACACTTCTTGAGAGTCTTTTCTAGGTCAGCTACTGAGGCCATGGGCTCAACCTGACTTTGGTTAAGAATGTCTTTAAGAGGAGTGGGTGAAGTCATCGTGACTGAAGAGTCAAAGTATTGAGTAAAAGCACTGACGGGGGACACTTGATGAGTGATAAGGAAGATCCAAGTCTAGATGCACAAGGGACATTACTGTTATATATACCTACTTTCCGAGAACGTGCAACATTTATCAGCAATGTCTTCACAAATGCCGACCTGCGGCATTCACCGCTTCTGCATAAGCAATTGCCCTTTAGAGTCTGCTCAGCCAGCCTGGTAATACTTTGATTAACCAAATGTGACAATCATGCGTTCCAATAAACCGCAATGTGATAGTAGCCGGAATTCCTGCCACATGTTATCGAGACAACAGCTTTACCCAACGGGGAACGTCTAACGCTTCCTAGTGCTTCGTGGCTAGCTGAAGATATTTGAACTAAGGTAGGCATGGATCTCCATGTATGTCTCAGGGGATGTTTCTACCCCGCTTCGGGATCTTGACGAACAGTACCTACGAAGGACGGTACAGAGTAGCAGGTCTAGAATTCGGTCCAGGCATAGCAGCAATGAAAACTTGATAGACGACCGGATGACTGCCAACGCATTCCCTACACGAGCCAATAAACGGATTCTTCGTCTGAAGCTGAAAGGTTAGTGCAATATTTGCGCTTTTAGCATTTCACATACATGATCTGTCATGTACAGCTAGGACTAGTCTAACTAGGTATACTGGGTTCCTGAATTTATGAAGTTTGCGGGTATAATCATCTCGATGTCTTGACTTAATCCCGAATCGTCCTTGCCAAGCTGGCTTGACAAGGTCATTGGGGTAAAGGTTTGGGGGTTGGGGGATCTGATGTTTGTGAGCCAATCGGAGACTACATTGCCCGTAACGGTTATTCCACCAATGCCATGCGCAAGTGGTATATTTGAACTATATAAGTTGAGGTCCAGTCTAGGGAAATAAGATCTGAGCCTTTCATCGCATCTCATTGTCAACATGTTGGTCCACAGCGTCTTTTCAACCGCAGCGCTATGTGCACTTGTGTCTTCGGTAGTGGCCACCTCACACGCACTACCTAAGCGACCGCACATTGAAGCAGCACCATATGGCACCGGCAAGGCCTTTCCCAAATCATCTCCACGATCGCGAAAGGACATTTGCTACGTCAAGCCTGGCAAGGGAAAGAACAGCGATGATGCTCCCGCCATTCTCAAAGCCTTCAAGAAATGCAACAAAGGAGGAACCATTGTGCTCGACCAGAAGTACACAATCGGTTCCCCACTGGATTTGACATGGCTCTCTCACGTTGATGTGGTCATCACTGGCGAGGTCGACTTCAAGTCTGACCCGTACTACTGGGCTGAAAACAGCTTCAAGTTTGGATATCAGAATATGTCCTCCTTTTGGAAATGGGGAGGCAAGGATATCCATATTTATGGCGACGTGAACAAGCAATCAGTGCTCGATGGCAAGGGTCAAGCCTATTGGGAGGAGATGGCAGTGAACAGTACTGTGAGAAAAACCAACACGAATATTTTCTTGCTTTCGCTGACGTGTGTTTTACAAAGCTGTTGCGACCAATCTTGTTCTCGGTTGAGGGTGCTCACGGTCTGACAATGTCAAACTTGCGCATGCGAAACTCCCCCAACGTAGGTTACCTCTCGGCCATGAATATTCTTACGCTTACCCCACTAGTGGTTCAATATTATCATCAACAGCACCGATGTGTTGATTAGCGACCTTGATCTTCAAGCCAAGAGTTTGAACGGTGTCAAGATTGCCAACTCGGATGGCTGGGACACATATCGCTCTGACAGAGTAGTCATTCAGAACTCCGTCATTCACAATACTGACGGTAAGTCTTCTCATTAAGAAACACATGCGTTTTTTCACTTTTTCTGACAAATACAGACTGTGTTTCTTTCAAGCCAAATAGTACAAACGTTGTTGTCCAGAACCTTGTCTGCAATGGCTCTCACGGCATCAGCGTTGGTTCTCTAGGCCAATACAAGGGTGAGACTGACATCGTGGAGAACCTTTACATCTACAACATCTCCATGTCAAATGCCAGCGACGGCGCTCGAATCAAGGTGTGGCCTGGTGTCGAGACTGTCTTCCAAAGTCTGCTGAACGGAGGTGGCGGTCTAGGCCGCGTGAGAAATGTGACATACGACCGCTTCTACCACGAGAACAACGACAATGCTATTACAATTACTCAATGTTATGGCCAGAAGAATCAGACTCTCTGCAATGAGTTTCCTGTACGTCTGATCCCTATCGAATTATGAGACAATGCTAACAAGATAACAGGCCAACTTGACCATTCAAGACATCACGATGAAGAACTTCTGGGGAACTGTCTCAAAGAAGTTTGATCCCCGCGCTGGAAGTTTGGTCTGCAGCGCACCTGATGTAAGACTGGCAATCCCCCATTGGCCTCGAACCACCTAACATTTCTTCAGCGTTGCAGTAACATTGTCGCTCAGAACATCACAGTCGGCGTGCCAAGCAAAAAGGCGCCTATTTATGACTGTCAGAATTTGGACACAAAGACTTTGGATTTTACATGCCGAGACCCGACTAGCAACAGGGATACGACCAATGGTTAGTCCGTGGGTCATTCATCAACTAGCTAGGGGATATGGGAAAGCCTTGTCTTTAGACTAGTTCTTAGGATATAAAATAAATAACCCAAGAGTTCCTCCAAGGTATCATAAACTGACCTGATGATTTTGTCTCTTATGCCCTGGCAGCCAATCTCTCTTATACCCAAATTGCTAGGTAGTGATAGTTTCTGTAACGGCATACATGCATTGGTGTCTATTCTAAATGTGTATCTTATTCCGTGTTATCGATATTGGTCTCGTATCTGGACGCACGATACGTAGCTGGTCTTCTCACGGACCGTTCCCCGGATATTCGCCACAAGAGACCTTGGGGCATGGTACTTCGAGATATAAGGCAGAATTGACGACGTTTGTTTCGCAAGCCAGGGTGCAGTGAGAATCAGGTTCTGACACTTTGGCTACAAAAATAAATAAACTAAGAGCTCTTCTCGAATGACATAAAGTGATCTAATGATTTTGCCTCTTGTGATTTAGACTAGTACCCAAGTTTTCTAACAGCCCGAGGGCAAGTCATTTATTTGGTGAGCGAGCGATCAATTCGATATGCGCGTGCTTCTAAGAGGATTTTTTTATCCCGCCCTACGTCAAGAATTATAACACGCATTATTCAGAAGACTATCCCATATCCGCAATGTGGTGAGATTTTCATGAGATGGGATAAGATACCCTTAAGCGACATATCACGGGAAGACATAGGGGAAAGAGAAATCAAGAAATTCCCATTCAATACTACCACCAACGATCTTCTTTGTCAGACTTAATCTGACACAGAAAACGTATGAAAACAATCATATAGTTGCACGCGAACGGTACAGTAAACAGAACCACGCGACTGCCCCTAGTAGATCCAAGTCCTAGCGTAAGAGTACAGCCAAGAAGGGCCCCTGGCAGAACTAAGTTGCGTTCAACTGCATCGTAGAAGAGGAATGGAACACATAAGCCCGCCAGAAGCAGGAAAGTCACAATCCTCTTGACGTAAGTTTTCCCCATGAGAAACGACGAGACTAAACAGGGAGTCCCATATAAGATCATAAAAATGACTCCTTCAACAGCTTTGGGGAGGAGGTGATTAGAATAGCGCCGATATTTGTAATATCGAGAATAAGAGTAAAACCCATAGGAACGGAAAACGTTCTCCAGAGTTATAAATGAAACAAAAAATAGAAATGCGAGCAACTGCCACTTGTGCTCCCATATCCAACGCAAAGCGCTGAAAGAATCATGCGTCAGCTGTGGTGACGTTATAGATCCGCCTTGCAATAGCTTTTCAATTTCGTTCTCGAGGTCTTCATTTCGTGTGACTTCTGGATCTACCCCAATACCTTTCAGTTCGAGGTTAATCGAGGCTGCGAAGTCAAGAAGGGCCTTCCAGCCTTGCTTGGGGGCTGGGTTATTGTTGAGCCTAAGTGTGCGATGTGAATTTGTCCACAGGATCACTAGACCAAAGGTCCAGAGTTGTAGAAGGATGGTCAAACAAAAGAGTTGAAGAAATGAGAATCCCCACTGGTATCTTTGAATGGTTTCCTGGATACATTAGGGGAATGGACTATCATGAGAGGATTGTTGACCTACATCCTCTTTCATCGGTTGACAAGTACCCTTTCTGTTCAACTCTGCCGGGCTATACAATCTATCGTCCATCAAGTACATGGCATTTGAAAGATCCCTAAAAGGTTTTTCATAGTCAACACTCCTGTCGTAGAATCTACCAGCATCTGATGTATTCCAGTAGAACCGTGCGTCTGGTAAGTAGAAGGCCGAAATGTTCAATGGTGGCCAGTCTATCTCTTGGCCACCGAAGTCTGTTGTGTTCCGGATCTCGGAGGATGTCCTTTCTCCCGATACTTCAGAGCCCGAGATTGTGAAGCCGTACTCCTGTATATCTATTGCAAAATGAAGCGTCAGGCCGAGCTGCAACGTAAGCATCGAATGGAGATGGGCTAGTGACTCACATTCTGACACATTCAGCTGCAATTCACAGTTATCAAAAACATATGACCTGTTCCAAGTAGAACAGTAGTGATAGGCGACATAAATTAATGAACGGGATGAATCTAGGGTTGGAGCTAGTGAGCTATTACACTCACTCATAAATCATGTAGTAGAATTAGGATCTTACCACTTATCCAAGGTATGCCGTATTCCTTCGTAAGTCCCTTTACTCTGTCCCCATCATGTATGACGTAGGCTGCTGGGATAAGATCATTCAGTGGATTAAGTCTTCCGCTATCCGCAACTATAAATGGTTCGTTCTTTGGCGTGTATCCAGTCATCGAGGAAACCAAGGTGGGAAATGCCATAGTGAAGATTGCTGCCTGAATCGTGAAAACCATTGCTGTTTTCGAAGCCAGTCCACGTCTGAAAAAGGCCAAGGCGAGTTGCCAGGTCGAAAATGCAGAAGAACTTTGCTGGAATCGGAGCAGCCAAACTGTTGTATATGTAGCCGGCGTAGTAGCGATAGACACTTGGAGGTACTCAGCAAACACCCGCCAAGATGCTAGAGCCATGATTGCTTGGCCGCCTCTTCCAACGACCTGGATTATATTGTGTTAGCCGATGCTTCAAATAGGCTGATACATATACATATGCAACGATAGATGAGTACGTACCAGATCCCAGGCCACGTCGATGAGTTTGACGGTGCTAAAGTCAAATCGCCCCCAGGCGAGAGTAATGTCAAAGAAACCACTTGGCGCCCAATAGTTGAAAGTACCCTGAGGATATATTGTGTCCGATAAAGTGAACTGGAAGTCTCCGTTTGACGGACAAGGACTATATTCATCTAGCCTCATAGGGAGCGATAGAGCAAGGCATATAGTCAAGGCTAACAGAGACAGGGTCCAGACAGTGATAATACAACGAAGGCCCAAGCGGCGCCATTGTACCATCTTGAGGCGATGGGGAGCGCCAAGAAGGTCGTGCCATGCTTCTGTGACAGAGTTCTTAAACGGCTTTAGAGCTATCGAACGTGTATGCGACGTAACTCTTAGCCATATTCTGAAGCGATGCAGGGCGACGCGTAGGTCATGCCATGCGTCCTTGAGAGCTGCCGAACGTGTGTGGGACGTAACTCTTTGCCATTGTTTGACGCGATGGGGAATGGTGCTTAGGTCCTGACATGCGTCATTGAAGGAGTTTCTGTACGATTTTCGAGGTTTTGAATGTGCGTGCGACGTTTCCTCTATAGATCGTGAAATTTCCGAACCGTGAGACTGATATTCGGTATCCAATTCCATGTAGGAATGGGGAACCAGCATGGGCTTCGTAGCATCCGACATGGTGGCAGTCTAGTGGACAAGAGCATTCGCGTGGTTCGGAAATAAAACGAGGTCTGTCGGAGCAAGGTATGATCTTTCTCGGGGTGTGCTGATTTTGCAATAGCTTTGTTACATAGGTGCTTGAAGAGCTGGCACCTTATATCCGTAATCTTCCTTGGTTAGCCGCCACCTTCCCAAGAAAGGTTAGCATGAATGCAGAACTACGTTAATCGAGACCTTAATTTCACCGAAACAGGAATTCACATTGTCAACTCAGCCTTACCAGTGGTAGGTTGAATCCCCTCACGGAGGCAATGCCAAATTAGGGTCGGCTCCCTTGTCCATCAGCAGCATCAAGCCCGTGGTGGCAGACTTCTCCACAGTCCCACAAGGTGGACAAGCGCAATGAGTAGACTGAGAACACAGTGAGCGACGTTTACCATACCATATTTAGCAATCAACCATGTCAGCTTATAATGCACCATGGACCAATGGGGGGGGTCTGCAAGTTTCAGTGTTGGCCGTCTATTACTGGCCTTATCCTGGGTCCATGGCGACATTGGCCCAAAATACGCCTTTGATCCCTTGGCATAGGCGCTTCATGCACCCACACAGCCAGGAAATTAGTACGGGGCGGGAAAGGACGAGGCAGTGATGAGGCTGACTCTCTGCCACTCGCCACTCTTTATGGTTGGAAGTCATCTAAGACCTTGACGTCAAAATAATGATGGTGATGGCGGCATCTATCCCAATGCCACCAAGACGGTTCCGGTGCCAAATATTAAATCACACATATGACTGCATGTAGAGTTGATTCATCGTTCATGGCTCCAGTGGTTGAGACAGTGGTCGTTGAACCAGTGAACGAGACCCTGTAGTTGTACTTGCTCTGCCATTTGGTGTTTTATCTACTCCACTAGGCTATGAAGGATCACACTCGGATGAGGTGTACTCTGTAGCCAATGTGAAGATTGTAATCCTTGTAATTCACCAATGCAAGACATCCTGGACCAGCATGGCGTAGTTAATAATTAGCGACCAACAAGGCATACGTTTAGTTACCTGAATATTGGGGTCATATACCCGAATGGACAGAAGAATTCGCTGTGCCTGGACTATGCAGCTGACATAGCCTCGGCTGTAGGGTTACCTGTCCCAAAAGGGTCAAATGGGGCGACACTACCTATGTTGTAACCTCAAATGTGGGCAATCATAACTAGTAGCAAGATTTACAGGGAACTATACTTTATTTCCCCATCTTCACTATTCCGGTAGGCAGAGTATGCATAAATGAGACGTAAAGTCCAATCAATCATGGTATGTAGCTGGGATTATGATGTCACTCGTGGCTTAATCCAGTAATCACCGGGCTGTTTCTCGTGCTTGGCTATATGCACAACGGGGCACTGGTTGGTACTCAACCATTCACTGGGGAAAGTTGTAACGGTATTTTGGGGGCCAAAGAATACATGATGTCAAGTCAATTTGTTGTACAGTATTTCATCTTTGGCCTCCCCTGATTCAACTCGTTCCCTCCTCCTTCAGCGCTTCTGTACCAAGTTGCATTCCAATATACTATCAATATGCCTCGACCACGAACTACTTCGGGTTCTTCCACAGACGACGCGACATATTCTGGACGATGCAAGACTTTTCCAAAAAGTTGCAACGATTGCAAAGAAGCGATGCAAATGCAATGGTGCGGTGACGATGGAGATACAAAGGTAGGCATGCCTCCTCTTGTATCGACCCAGAACTGACTTTCACTTCTACAGGAACAAGTCCTCGACGACAAGACTTCCGAAAGCTCAACTAAGGTCGTTGGGAATCGGGCCCCCACCAAGTCTAGACGGCAATTCAACGACGCAGCAACTGTGACGTTTCCGTCAGTCAAAGTAAATTACCCTACGGATATCGCCGGGCTCAACATTCCAAGTTATAATTCTGGTGGACTGTCAGGGGGTCAGCAGGCCGGCATTGGGTTTGGAGTGGGTCTTGTTAGTATTGGGGTCGTGGTTGCAATTGTAGTATTATGCCGAAGAGAAAGAAGAAGGTCTAAAAGACCTGTTGAGGTTACGCACGACAAACCTCAGCTGGATTCGCGCGAGATAAAGGTATTGGGCAGTTCGACAGAAACCACGGGCACGGCTCATCCCGAAAACACGTTAGGCAACACTGGTGAGCTCCATGGGACGTCAGCCAGACAAGAGTTACATGGGACTCAAGCCAGACAAGAGTTTGATGGGACTCCAGCTAGATACGAGTTGCCACCTTAGACAGGGAATTTGTCACTTATGAAGAATTCTATCGTCAGACACAGTCACATCATGCTGTTGTGGCCAACCCTTGGCACGCAACGCGTAACCTGGATCTATTACGCAGACACAGTGATATGGTGCTTTTTAACATTGTATCCAAAAAAGAAAGAAAGAAAAACTAAAATTAACTTGATTGCCGCTTTAGCTTGTTGGGCTCTCCGTACTTAAGAATCTATGACTCGATTTATCGCAAGACAGATGAAATACACACATGCTAGGTTACCTCGACTGACACTACTCTACAGCTAAGGCGTATAA
The DNA here is from genome assembly GCA_002093855.1 of Fusarium praegraminearum. Lineage (NCBI taxonomy): Eukaryota > Fungi > Ascomycota > Sordariomycetes > Hypocreales > Nectriaceae > Fusarium > Fusarium praegraminearum. Next base: position 15,915 of record LXHY01000087.1, read on the forward strand.
TAGTTCCTATTACTTTGTTACCCTATAAATCGCTAATGAATAACCAAGTTCACTATCTTCTGGTTAATGTCCTTCTCCTCATCATCGAACACCTGCCCTTGCATAATCCCATCGACATAGCATTCACCAACCAGTTGATGCGAGCCTTGCCGCTTGGTACTCTTTCTGAAAAGAAAGGGCACGTCGCCTCCACCGACAATCAGTACTTCATCCCCAACTTGTGCGTCTGGTGGTACAACACCACATCTGCCCTCCTCTGTAGTGACAAACCGCCAACCTTCCAAAGTCCCTGTCAGTAACTCGGCATAACTCCTGCTTCGTTGCGCCAGGTTTCCTTCTTCAGATGCTCGGGATGCCTCCGAGGATGCTGAGTTGAAAATGTCTGCAATCTTGTAGCCTTTCTTCCATTTCATTTTTTTCATGAACTTCTGAAATGCCTTGTAGGAATCCTCTAGATCGATATAGTCGCTCTCCGCTACTCTTCCGTGTCGAGAGCCCGCGACTGGTACTTCCCATAGGTAAATCTGTTTCAGTCCAGGACAGCATTGGAGGCTTTCCACCATGGAATGGATCTCTGCGAAGTATTGTCGCCATGAGCCAGGAGTGTTGGAAGACTTTGAGATACGCGCGATCTTGTCGACTTGATATCCAATTATGAGTAGCTCGTCCTTGCCAAGACATGAAATTCTGACATTGTTGTCACTGCCACACGTATGATATTGAATACCCCGAGACAAGGAGTCATCCAGACTCGGAGATTTCGGTACAGTCCAGTTTGGAATCCATGACGGAAATCTGTCTGGTTGAGTACTGATTCCGGCACGTTGTAGAAGTTGTATCCCTTCTCCGTTGGACACGAGCGCTCTCGCAAAGGTTATGACAACCTCTTCGAACGGGATTTCATAGTTGGGCTCGAAATCCGGCAAGTTTCCATCGCATGCAATTCCCAATAGTGCATAGAAACGATCTCGCTTCATTCCAGATTGCAAACCGCGAAAACCTTCAAGTAGAAGCAAGATTGACCAGCGTGTCTGTCTAGCATCCCATTCACGCAGGTTATCGAGGGTTGTGAAGGGTTCCATCGCTACTGATACTTCTGGCGGCAGTGACCTGCCCGAATCGAGATAAGTGAGTGCATGAGACATGACATTCCATCCGATGGAGAGCTTGTCGCAAACAAAGATGACATTAGGTGAAGCTACGGCTTCTTGTACGATCCATATTCGCTTGAACCATGTGTGATCGAGCAGCTCAGCTAGTTCTTGCCACACAGGGTCACTCTGAGACGGGACTTCAAACTTTTCCAAGTCGTCAGGGCACTCAGAAATATCCGACAGTGATTCCGAGGTCTCATCGTTGATATCAATCAAGTCTATAAACGCTCGCGTGAGCATTTTAATGGCAGTATCATGTCCGGGATCCTTGGCTAAGAAGGCATAGGTACACTCCGAGCGTTGAAAAATCTGTGGAAGTAGCTTTACTTGTTGAGACTTCTCCTTCTTGTCGTCTTGATTGATACAAATAGCATCGACCCAGAGTACCATAGGCTTGTCTGTCTTCCTTATGCGCTTCAAGACCAGAAATAATGAGGCTTGTATGTTCAAGAGCCCTTCGGGCGTAAGCAGTTTGTAGCGCGGCTGCTGATTTCCTCCCCAAACATATGACACGGTGTTGTAGTCAATAGGATCCTCGAAGGGGCATGTTTGGATAACACCTCGGAGGACGTCGTCTTCTTTCCCAGGTAACAACACAAACACGCGTATCTCTTTTTTGTCTTTGAGACGACGATATTTGTATTTCGGAAGTTTATCCCACTTTTCAGTGGATATCTCTCTAGATAGAGGTGTCTTGTATTCCGAATCGCCGGAAGTCTCCTGTGAAGCAGTATCGTAAAGGTTTGCAGGGATGCCATGAGATGTAGGAGTAGGATAGTTCCAAATGAGTTGTCCGTCCATTGTCCCATACCCAGTTGGCTGAGCCCATGAGTTCAAAGAACCAGGATAATAAGGCGCGTATGATACGGGTGCAAAATATGGTTGTTGCTGGAAAGTGGGAGTACAATTGTATTGGTAGCCATTGCTGTGTCCTAAACTTTGGGGATTTTGTTGAGTTGTCCGATCGTCGGTGTCGTCGGCTTCTTCGGTGATTGTAATCGTAGGTACTTGGTCTGTATTTGTTGACGAGTCCTTTAGCTGGGCGGCCGCTGTGGCAATATCCTCATCGCGGTCCAAAAGCATGATGATCTTGAAGATAGAGCCCTTGAGAATCTGTGATCTTCTAGACCATATTGCCTCCCAAGGATCTAGCACAAACTGCAAGCTAGGCAATTTGAAGACATTGTAGATCCTGATCATGACCACAACATTTTCTTGGCCAGTTTGACTGTCATATTTCTCTTGTAGGCGGATCTGAACTACGTTAGCGAGGGAACTGAGAGATTCCGACGATACTTGGAATACTTCACCCTTTCCAGTTGCTCCCAAGTCCACGTGAATTGGTCGTCCTTACCACCTTCTGATATGGCAAGTTCGAAATGGTATGCTGGCCAGTTTTGCTCCCAGGCTTTGGCTTCAATTAGCCCTGACGTAGTGAGCATGTCTGTCAATGCCTTTGAACCGTCTGGATCTGCGATGACGAAAGGAAATGAATCTTCGGGTATATCTGAAATGTCAAGTCCTCCACGAAAACGTAGACGACTTTTCCAATGCAAGTTTGGCTTATACGTATGCCCCAGCGTGCGTGCAAAGAAGGAGGAAACCTATAAGCTGTGTTAGTACAGGAGGAAACCTATAAGCTGTGTTAGTACTCAGTTCGAAGCTGGTAATGGCTACTTACAATGCGCTGCCCCAGGTATTCAAGATTGTAATCAGGTTCGAGCAGCTGTTCGAGTGCTTCTTCGGAGTCATCATCAAAGTCAATATATCGCGTGATCGGCAACCTTCTGTCTGCTTCAGGACGTTTCCTAGTCGGAAATCCTTTCTTATGGGTGAACCGGACGCCCAAGCGGGTGGGCTCTGTCGAGACATAGCTTGCATCCCCGACGAACCCCGACGATTCGAATGGAGATGGCACAGCGCCCAGTTCCCTGGGGTAAAATTCGCAGGATCCTAGTTCCGAGGCTGTGATTGACCGTTAGCAGTGAGACCAAAGAAAAACACCGCGATCTGGACTTACCATCTACCTGGAAACCCTGTCGACTAAAAGCTCGAAGAGCCGTGTCATGATCCTTCTCACTGAATAGAGTGTAGAGTAAGTGTATGGTCAACGGGTCTTTGAAATCGAAATGATGTGAGACCATTTCCACCACCGCAGCTACAGCGCTTTGAGAATCGAGGCTGAAGTCCCTTGCGAGGAATATTTGTATCGAGCCGCTCGAAACAAAGCACGAAGCCATGGTTTCCTCTGGATGTCCTTGGACTAATTTTGAGTCTGTTTCTAGGACATAGCGGCGTTCCACTCTAGCTGCAAAGCTGACGCGGGCTGTCTCAAGAAGCTCGAGCGAAGACTTTTGTTCGCTTTTTGATGACGTTGTGAGTCTACTGCAAGTCAGCGATTTACTTTCATTTTAAGATATCGAGTAAAGAAATCGACCAAGTCATACGATTTGATGAATGGTGCACGTGTACGGAAATACCAGCTTGCTGGAATCGAATATTCCAATTGACCCTTCGGATGACACCGATAGTCGACAAGAGAGGACAATTTCCGCTTGTACAAGTTCATTGCTTTGATCAAGTCCAACATATCATCGACTTCCTTGAAGCTAAAGTCCAAGAGAGGAAGCTTGCCGAGAAAACTGTCTCTCAAATGTTTCCGGTCCGCTATGAACCATGTTGTGTTGCTTGGCTTCATGAGCTTCCGTTTACCGCCTAGGGCCTGGGTAAGCACAGGAAAGACTGCTGAGTCTAGCAAAGGCTTGACAACATTGGCAGCTTTCTTCGCGCTCATAGCTTTGAGAATGTCGTTGATATTCGCGAATGTTTCCATCATGTCTGTTCGAGGAGTCGAGGGTTCCATTTTAGTCGCCTTCTCTACCAAGCCGTCGATGTTCAACCCTGTAGTAATCATGAGGGACCGGAAGAGAGCTTCGCAACGGGGATACAGATCTTCCGTTCTTATTTTCTTGTCTGAACACTGCTCAGCGTTGAACCACCCTTTTCGGCATTTGCCACTGTTTTTTACAGCCCATCCATCGACGTATATCAATCTGTCTTTTTGAAATGCATGCCTGATTCCAGTTAGTTAGAACAAAATGTTTGCAAATATTTCACATTGTTTCATACTCAATTAAGATGTCCTCATCGTTGTAATGTGCTTGGATCCGTTCGTAGATGTAGGTGAGGGTCTCGACGTCTGGAGAAACCTGGTCTACCAGAGCCCTCAAGCAAGAAAGATAATATCTGATATCCTTCTCCACAGTCACACCAAGTAGCCTCAGCCTTTCTCTAGTGACCTGGCCAATGTCGCCTTTGATATCAAGGATGGGGATGGGAACGTCAGCAACCAGGTCATCTAGACCAGGGACAAACGTGGTGCACAACCTCTGTCTACCACGCGACGTGAGAACCTCCAAATTCCTCACTTTGGTGGGCAATAGGTCAGCTGCTGTATTATCATTCGAATAGCTCACGGAGTTTTCTCCCCCAGGTTCGAGCCATTTGGAATAGGTGTGCCACTCGTCCTCAAGCAGCTGCAACCAATCTGTGACAGGACAGTTTCGGAGTATAGACTTGAACTCTTGAGATACGATGGTCCCTTTCGCAGTTCTTACTGTCAGGCGTGGAATGGCCGATAATTGGAGGGATCTGACCAGAAACTCTTTCCAGGACCGCTCCTCAATGTATGGAAAACCGAACCCCCACCTCCCTCGAAATCGATCTATTTTCCGGTATCTAGACCAGATTGATCGTCGTTGTTGCGGATCATAAGAGAGGTCCATGAAATTGAAGGGCGACTCGGTGACTGAGCTATCCTTGAAATAGTCCGAATGTAATGTGGGGGACTCTTGTTCGAGGTGTTTGAAGATTCTTTGATACGCTGGACCCCCAGCTTCCTCACGAAAATAAAGAGAAGACCCCCTGCAACGCTTGTCATCAGCTGAGACAAACCATAGATCAGCATGCTGAGCTGGCGGTGTCCAATGAGACTCAAAAAGCATTTTTGCGTGTTTGATTAGCTGCTCCGTTGTCCATTTTTCGGGCTCGAAGTCTGGTGATGCATGTTGCTGGCATATGAACTCGCAAACCTGGTCCTTTGCGATGGTGGCGATTCCCAATGCTTGATACAACGCCTTCCTGTCTTGATGGGCTGTTGCTTCAGGGTCCACAATCGGCAATCCGCTCTGGGTTGGGAAATCGTCCAACTCGAGATCTTTTGATACAAATACAGGCTTGGGGTTGTTACGCGCCGAGACCCATCTTCCTTCTGCAAGTGGAATTATAGGGAGGTTTTTAAGATCCTTCCTGATTTTCTCATCCGATATGAAGGAGAGAAGAACTTTTGCAAGATCTCCGTGCCAGCTAGACGACCTTTTTCTGAACGCTGAGTCTTCTTCTGAAAGAAGTGTGCGAAAGTGTTCCAGGAACTCGGTGGCGGAAAGCCTTCGCACGCCAAGACTAAGGATTCCTGGTATAGTCCATGCCGGATATTTGTTAGAAAGATATAGGGAAGACGTCTTGGCGCTCAATGTTAGAAAGTCTTGGGAGCTGTCGCCGAATCTTTCTAGGTCCACATATGTTAGTGCTGAAGGCTTCACCATGATACCCTCCATGGATTCCAAGCAATCCATGAACCTCAACGTTTCGCAGATTGATTTTGTTGCAGATTGGAAGAAAGAGGAAACCGTCTTGTCGTGGGAAAGAAAGAACGGCCAAATATAGCGGTGAATACCAGCATTGAATGCAAGTACTGATTCTAAGAATGCATCGACTAGACCGTCACGAAGCCCTTGGTTCCAGCGAAGCGATGTATCAAGGTGAAGGCGGCTGGCGGTTAGTATGAAATCGCCCTGCAACAAGAACTAGGTATATCGTTAGTTGATTGACACATCAGCTGCTGGGCTCCGACCTTACCTTGAGTCCTCCATCTACGCCAACAGGTAGACCTGCAAAGAGCTTGGCCTCAAAGACAGGCATGACGGTGCCTCCGCCTGGCAGCTCTTCCATCAACGGAAAAGCCAGAACCATTTCCGAACAAGTTTGATTTCGACGTCGTGGTTCTTCAGGTAAATTGGTGACTTGGAATTGTCTGACCATAAACCTCTTCTTTGAAGTTCCAAGATCGAGTGTTGTTATGAGGTTCCCACAACCGTCCGTTTCGTCTATCCGACGGATCATATGGCTCAAGTCCTGATGCTCTCGCTCAATGTTGATCTTGACTTGTCGTAACCTCCGAAGAAACAGTAGCTGATCGGCGTCAAAGTCGACAAGTTTTTCAACCAATTCCTCCATGTCGCCTTGTGGGCATAGTTCCAGATAGAATGTTGTGTATTCCGAGCTTGAATGCACGGGGAAGTCTTCCACCCATTCTGGTGCAACTGTGCCAAACTGCTTATGCTTGTCAAATTTGAATTGGTAACTATTCGACGAGATCCAAACCACATCGGCCATGCGAAAAACACTTTTGAAACCGATGCCCTTTTCGCCGGTGTAGGACGCTTGATCTTTGTCTGTCTTGGTGCTACCTCGTATAGTACAAAGAGCATCAATGTGATGAGGTAGGAACCCTTTCTCGTTGCAGTCCACCCGAAGGCGTCCAGGAGAGTATGAAAATATTAGGGTTGGGGTTGAAGTCTCAAAATGGTTGTCATCGGCATTTTGTAATAGTTCTTGAATGAAGTGTGTTGACTGGTCGTAAAGCTCGGTCGAAAGACTTGAACGATGGAGTTAGTTTTATTGAGCTACCTATATTAGGAATATGTTGGTATTGCCAAACATAAACCTACATGTGAAGCGCATTCGTAAGTGCCTGAGCGAGCTTATCGTGCCCCTCGAGAGAATATTCGCGTCTGATCTGCTCGATGTGTTCCTTTGCTTCTGCTCGCGATAGTGCCGATTGTCCGATTGAAACAGACATAATGCATAATTTTGGAGTGGAATGTGATGACATTCGAAACTGGAGACATTTGGGGGATTCTTTTAGTTATGTATAATACTGCAGCATTGCTAGGCTTTGCTGAAATGGGTGGCCAGCCTTGCATAGCCCCATGTTGTGTTCATATTCTATTAGCTCCTTTGCCGGTTGAAAATGGAAAAAGTGCCCTGCGTACGCCTTACTGCGGCTCTATTAGGTAGCCTGCATAATGTGTAGTTCGCCATATCGGTGTTGTATACACGTGGTATAGCCACGTTCCGTACTGAGAATCCAAGAAGTTGCAAGGCTCAATAATCACAGGGCAGTACCAGAGGATAAGGGCTCAGCAGGAACCATGGTTCAATAATTAGTATTTTTTCTCTTTCAACTCTAGTCAACGGCATCACAAATGGACTTGCAAACGACATGTATATATTGTGATTCTCTCGTCTTCTTGACAACTGACTACTTAACTAGTAAGCGCTGTGGCTTAGGCGATCAACGGCGGACTTGGCCAATCAGTGAGATTCCAGGCGCCTGGATGTGCCAGTCAAGATCGAGAAATGAAGACACAGCAGACGTGGCGGAGGAGCTCGGGAGGGGGTATTACACCTTGCAGTTAGCCACCTGGTCAAAGAATGAAATGTAATGTGGTTTGGTATAATTTCATGCGCCTACCACCAAGCCTCTGTGTAAAATGGTATTTTCATGCCACTACCGGAAGAGTAGGAGGACAACCTTGAAGCCTACGCCCGATTATTATGGCGCAGGCGAGGATCTGTATTGTTGATAATGATTGGGCTTATTTAAGTACTTCCAGGTATAACATAACAATTTTAGAATTATTTTGACGATAAAGTCTAATTTTATTACTCATTTTAATGGATTACTGCTCAGGCTGTGAATGCCTCCTCTCCGACTCAATGTATGACGGCAATGAACTGGAATACCTCACACTGGTCTCCGGGAGACCAATATCCTCAGCGTCAGGCTGCACATCCCCTTTCTGCTCCTCCGCTGTCAGCTGCACCGGTAGTACCAGCTTTAGAGTTGCTGATGCAACATTAATAGTTAGATGTAATTGGTATGTCCTGGCGATCAGGCAAGAATAAAAAGTAGGCAAAAACATTTTCTTATCGCTCGCAAAAGTCGTAATGGGTATCTTGATGTGGCTGCTGAACGTCTCGGGAGTCTCAGTGACAGCATTGTCTGTCTGCTTTGGTGAATTTTTCTCCCAGCTCAATCCAATTTCCGTCTTCTTCAGCAGAGTCTCGGAGATATTGTAACAGTCTCTCGCGTTGACGATGTGAGGCAGCTGTTGCATGGGCTCGTCCTGTGACCATGTTTCTGACTCGATCTTTACAGATACACTGCATATTTGCGGCAAGCTAGTCTTATGATTGAACAACTTCAATCTGAGAGACGTTGCCACTGTTGTAGGATGAAAACTCTTTCCACTGGAGTCCAGAACGATTGCAGTGAGTTGGTCGGCGTATAATGTGATTTCACCCCAAGAGCGACCAAAGACACTGGATTTGAGATGTTTAGACGACCCGAACTTAAAATTTCCATTTTCTGTAGGGATCTTCAGAAGCGAGTGTTGCATAGGACCTGGCAAGAACTGAACGGTCTCTTTGGCCTCCATCCTGGCATACTCAGGGTTGGCCGAGTCCCAGACCTGGGCAATAACGCCGTAGTCAACGCGCACACCCCTGGGTATCATCGCATCACTTTCCCAGCCGGTGACACTGGGTGGAAGATGCGAGTGCATTTTGCGTGTTTCTTGCCATATGACGTTATGTGAGCAGGCCTCTGTACCGAGGGTAGTGGGAATGACAAAGTAAAAGGGAACGGTGTAAGTCTCATTTGGCTGGAGAACTTTATCGGTGGGTAATGTCGCCTGCTCAACCGGCATTTCCAGATCAAGTAATCGATGCCATGTCTCAAACATTAGAGTGGCGTTGGGGCGCTCAACACTGGAGTCGCAAACAAACTTTATTGAGATGCTGGTGAAAGGAGTTTGCTTCTTGGGCTTGATGATAGCAGTGCCCATGACTATAGAGCCAGGGCGATAGCGTTTTGATGCGTAGTGATCCTGAACATGAATAGTCAAGCCATTTTTCTTAGGGGGTAAGATAGAATTAAGGCTCTGTAGGGCTGATGGATCGAATGGGCCAAGTACCGGGCGTGTCTGGAGAGGGACGCCGGTTCTTTGGGTGTAGGGAGGCTCCATATTGAGGAAATGATACTGAATTGAATTGATCTGACATGTTGGTGTTATTTGGCCTTGTTGTTATATAATTTCTGCCTGAATAAGTATCAGCACTTTTCTCAATTAGTTGTGGTGATTGACCAAGGCAAGTGACTCACTAATTCTGCGTAATACTGGTCATCGGCTTGATCTGACCCGACTGCATGGCCTGGGACTAACATGGGCGTCGTTACAGACCGCGTAATTGAGTCACTGGAGGTCGCAAACGCAGTCACCACTAAGATTGTTCGATCGCTAGCCAATCAAAACACAGCTAGCGTAAATCAGCACTCGCATTTGTTAACCATCAAATGCACGATGTTAGTATAGCACGGCACGTATGATCCGAATTGAGGTAGTGCTCCGTCGAGGCTAATTAATGCTTCACGACTGCCTACGCTAGACCTCAGAGATCGAACCGTTCTTATTGGAGGGAAAACGCATCGTCAAGAGACTACTGGCATGGATAACAGAATCATCCACGACAGCAGAATTCATAAGTGCTCACGCAATCGTCTTACGGACGACAATCTAGTAGCCTAGAGATAATAAACGCTGCTCCACGTGGAATGTCTCACTGGTACCTTGATTCAAGCATCGAATGCACAACCTAGAGCAGCCTCAACACAAAAGATTATCATGCAGATATTACAACAATGCCGATGATATGGCGATGCCCGCGCTGATTGGAGCTAAGCCGGCAATAATATTACAGCTATTACTGGCCGATGAGCTTGCGATATAGTGTTTAGTTAGACCACAGACGAGCACATACGACCAAAGGTAGTGGAAAATACGGGATCCCGTCCGCTCTCCCATAGTCAAGCCACTAACCGGCGGATTAGTAGTTGGGTCGGTGACGACCAGCGAATCCCCGCTGTTGTATGTTTTTGTCGGTCTTGACGGACGCTTAGTTTTTTGACACTCGAGAGAAGCTGTTAGAGGTGCCACCATCTTTGACTTTGCTATTTCAGCATGATCACGGAAGGTACCGTCTCAAGTGCTGCCATTGATCTCACGAACATGGTCTCGTACCAAGCATTCCCAATCAGTGCTCCTGTAAAAGAGGGAGAATTCATCGTGGGGGATCCGAGTGCCGGAAAGTGTATTTCCCCATTGACAAAACGCGTCTGCCCCCAATGCCCTTTGCCTTCAGCGCGGTCTTTTGCCATGGACTCTCACGCGAGCAGCGATCATTTTCTACGCCGTCTGATTGTGTTATCCTTTTTAGCCATCTGTTTAAAGTAAAAGTTTGGGATATTTCGGTAGAATGAGCTCACTTACATTCTTCCAGGAAGCAAGGCTTGCCTGCTTCGGCGCCTGCTGTGGCATGAGACTCGATCTAGCCATTACCCCAATTAAAGTTGACATTCCCTTAATCAATACGTTAGCTGCTCCATTATGATAAGAACGTATGGTTTCGTATGAACTTACAATGACTTGGATATATATGGATGGTGCCAGAGTCCAACGTTTGAATGGTCAGAAACTTGGCAAAATCAGTACCTTCGGCATATGTATATGGGTAGGATTTGTCTTTCCCGTTCAGGCCCATTTCTTCATCCCCCAGTGTCACCATGTGGTTTTGGTCCAGCTCTTTGACGTACTGAGACACGTTGGCTGTCCACTGATAGATGAGATCGGTACCACAACTAGGACAGCGTGGCTCATTTGCTAACTCCCAGGCAAGAATCGCCTTGGAGTCGCGGTAGCGGCCGACAATCGTCTTGACGTACTTCCTGTACTGGGTTTTTGCAGTGTCATTGGTGTACCAGCAAGTCACATCTCCGCTGCGTCGACCACATAGTCCAAGATCTGGGGGCCATCAGGTCCCGTCTTGATCATTGACCCTTCTAACGATAGATGTTGAAACCACGCGGACCCATCCGAGAGAACTTCTTTGACGTTGTTAAAGCCCCATACACGGAGAATGCGAAGTCTGAAGTAAGCAATTCGGTCCAGAGTCAAATCGATATCGACATGCTGGTGGAGAAAGGAGCACCAGTAGCAGTTTGTGCCAGGAAAGTACCCTGTCTTTCCGTCGATGGTGAACTGGCTACCAGAAATAGATGCATAGCTGCCAGTAGAATTGGCAAAAGCTTGATTGAATGAACCAGTCCCATGACTACGCCTGTGAAGGCCAAGATGGGAGCTGCCAGGATTTTCATTTTGGTCAAGGAAATAGGCAATGAATGAAGTGAAAGATGGAAAGCTTTGGCTCATAGACATTATCTCGGGACAAACAACCTGACTTATATATGTCTCGAAACACTGAACAGTAACTTTAGGTTTCCTCATGTTCGCCGTCGTCGGCTTTATGATAGGTAAATTCCATCAATGCAAACAAATATTTCCATACATTATACGACACGTATTCTTCCGAGACCTCTGCTTTTCTTGCCATCATATGCTATCAAACGACGGTCATATCATCTCAATTCTTTGTTTCAGGTTACTAAATCGCGGTAGATGATAAATTACTGTATTATTTCGGGTTTGTCAATTGTTTAGCATTAGATACTGAACCGTCCAACGTTCTTCAAACTGCCGCAATAGGAAACTCGTGAAATGCCTCGCTGGGATTCACGGCAGGAGCTGAGGGTCTTCACATGCATTTTCCCCAGTCGTGGCTTTCAAATTATCCGTCATATAGCATCGGACAATCTCGAAACATGGATGAAGCGTCTCTAGGTCTTCGAGTATGCCTGCTATTGATCATGGGACTCACGAGAAACAATCATCGTTTACGACCTATTGGGCCACACTAATGCAGCCTGCTGATAGACTTGTATTTTTCCCTGTCTAACATGGTGTGATGATTTCCCCCTGGAAACAGGTATACGTCAACAGATGTCTATCCCGCCTTCTTCTCAGAGGGTAAACTAAAGACTAAAGCAGGTATTCATGAGAGCAATTTTATCAGTTATGCTAGGATGACTATTATATCAGGAACAATCAAATCCAGAACTGTTTATGCCCTGGATGATCTACTCGCTGAGGAGTGTTCTCAAACTTCCAGAACAGGAAGGAGACTCAGCCTCAAACAAATCTTGCCACCCCCTGCCTTGCAGCCACGACGGTTAGCCATCGAGGTCCTAATCACCTAGTTTAACCAATACATGCCGGGCAATGTACGCAACTAGATATGCCATTGTCTGAAGGCTTGTCGCGCACCGCCGTACTACTGTAAATTCAAATTTTGACAGGTGTATTTAACATTGGCATATTTGATGGCGTTAACGAGGGATAGAGACTACGACTTGCTGGGCAGGAACAATAAAGTATGCTTGCGATGATGAGAAAAGAAGACTCATACTCCGGCACCGTCACAATGACCACGCAGACAATGGTAATTAGATAGACATGCGAATTCACAAAGCTCCAGGGTAACATCGATAGCGCAAAGAGACTATATTCACTGAAGCAATTACTGACAGTCAGAACTGTATATAAGATGCGGTGTGTAGCGGAACTTCCACAAGTGGAAGGTCAAGTGATGGGACAAAGGAATGGGAGCTTTGTTGCGATATAATGATATCTTGTATGTCGGTCCGACAATAAAACACATCAGGGTCTAAGATAGACTTTTCACGAATCCATCATGCATGCAATAGCAAGTTTGAGATATATTGCCGTTACAAGCCTTTGACGTAACTCATCAACTAGTGCAGTTGGGGCACCGGGCGCATGGGTGACCTGTAGACAGAACAGCCTCAGGGACCTGTCTGCCGATCATTTTATGACCACTTCTAATTGTATAGGCCAGGGGTCTCTGACATGACCGTTTTCCGTGAGCATGGGTACGATTCCATCGAGCTTTTGGAAGTAATTCTTATTCGCTGTTGAAGTTCCTGGAGAGAAGCATACCTCAGGTGGATGAGATTAGCTGGATAGTGGACGCCCTTTAGCATGGATCACATGATATCTCTTGCTTGGCCTGCCAGGGTTTTAATGGATGGAGGAAATAACAGCGTGATGTATGTGCAAAAAGTCCGGAGGATATTCTCCTATGACAGCTGATGTTCACATGTCATACGGGTGTCCTTGCGATATCTTCTATTCCGGGTTAAGACACTGCCATCTTACTATATAAGAATCGATTATTATCATAAGAACCTAATGAGCTCAGCCATAACACACTTCAGTATTACCACCTGTATCAAGTTCATATCATTGTTGTTCAGCTTTATTAATTTTTTCTTTCTTTTTTGCAGATCGCCATGTATTTTACCGGTGTTTTCACCTCGTTCTCACTTTTGACTGTAGCTGTCGCGTCTCCAGGAGATCGTGGCAACTACACTGTCGCTGGTCTGGGTGCTCGCAAGCAAGCCATTTTAGAAGCAGGTGGAAACACCCTAGATATCGCCATCGCTATGCTCGAGGATGAGCACATGCAGACCAACTACAAATATGGTAAGTGAAACTCCACATGTAGTAGGAGTAGCGTTGGCGTCCCTACGAGAAGGATCCTTCGAGATCACGTTATCCTGATTACTATACGAATACTCTACACTTCGTTATACAGTCAATTCTCATTTCTCTTCTTTTGACCATGCTAATATTCTTCCCAGGTGATGGCAAGACACTTGATGCTGCCAACTTTGGTCTCTTCAAGGTTAACTGGGGTATGCTTAGAGTCTGTGCCTCGCGCGCTGGATTCAAAGGTCAGAGTGAGGACGAGTGGAACAACGGCGCCAAGTTGAAGTAAGTAGACTATCTGGCTTCTTTCCATATCAGCTATCTAACAACTCACAGCTCTGACATCTATGCCGATATCGCCTCGCGTTGGGATTGCCAGAAGCACTACGGCTACGATAAGTGGTTCGCTGGCCACCGCAATGGTGGTACAGGCTTGAAAGATCCCAACACCGAGGACATCAACTTCTATCGCAGCTCCGTTGAGTGGATCAAGAGCCAGATTGACTCTGATACCAAGTATGAGTCTGACGACACTCGTTTCTGGGTTGATGTCACTCCTATCTAAGCTCTACAGATCCTTCACGATCATCTTCATTTATTTTCGTATTCAAACTGGCTGGCCAACTTGAAAACACCTGAGATATACGATACATGCTCTGGTTTCTGGCCCAGACTGACTGGTTGAACTGAACCACAAACCTTTCATTCGCAAGGCTCTAGATGAGCTCTTTTTTGTCAAGTACCACAATGTCTATAGATACATGTTAAGAAAAATGGAACTTGCATCCACCCAATGATATGACAATTCGCTCGCTAAAAAGGGGCTGTTCGACTGAATTAAAACTGGTCAATTATCTTTATGAAGAGGTCTACTACCGCCCGATTTTAGGGCTTCCATCATCACACGCGCTTCTTCTTTCCATTGTTCAACTGCTTCTGATAGTCTTTAAGTGCCTTCTCATCGATCTTTTTCTGCTTCTTAGTACACTCCTTACACATAAATTCGCTTTGTTCTTCTTCTTGGACGACGGGATGCTCCTGTCCCTCATGATGGGGGTTCCCGCAAATGCGGTCGAAAATCCTTTTGCCGGCTGACTTCGGGCAACCGGTGCATAGCATGTTCATGTGAACCTTTTGGCACATATTCTTTGGATTCCTTGATTTTGGAAGTTTGTTTGTTTTGTGATCTGCCAGAACGAAGTTGAACCTTTGAGAGATGGTCGTTGGGGCTGTTGCGTGGTGCTGGTAGAACTGGCTCCAATGGCGATGAGGGGCAGCAAGCATCGACCTATATATATTGGCCTCTGCAATGTCTGTTGTTGGCTAAAGTCACATCGACATGATCTACAACAATCAATGTCGCTAGGTATGGCTCATAGCTACAGGGGAAGACTATGATTGATGGTGCAGGCCACAGTCCACACGTTAATCACCCGCGATTGCATACAAAGTCACGCGTTGTGGCCCTCCGAATGATCCCTGTTGTTAGATTTGGTTGAGGTTAGTCACCGACTACTCCACCTTGTCAATGAATGTCTGTGTCTGCCAAAACATGGCTGAATATGTGTGAGCATGACGTCGCTGGTTTCTAGGTTCGATACGTGGTCTCTGGCCAAAGACCAAAGTTATAGCCTTAGAAAAAGCCCAACATAAACTCTGAGTAGAAAAAGATGTGAACTATCGTTGACAGTCCCAATAGTAAAGAGAAAGTGATCCTTGTGTGATCGTTGAAGCATGTTGGGGTGTGAATAATGTTCTAGGATTTAACATTGGACTTCTGCTTGTGAAGAACATACTGATAAATGCACCGGCGTGTGGCGCCCCATCCCCGTCGCTG
Organism: Fusarium praegraminearum; assembly: GCA_002093855.1. Classification (NCBI taxonomy): domain Eukaryota; kingdom Fungi; phylum Ascomycota; class Sordariomycetes; order Hypocreales; family Nectriaceae; genus Fusarium; species Fusarium praegraminearum. The sequence goes on from LXHY01000087.1 coordinate 31,493, forward strand.
TCTTGCCCTATCTCCATTATCACTGTGCGGCTTTGGTTAAGGTTCGTGTATGTTAGAGACGTACGTCCGATATTTCTTCTCGGGGTGAAATTTAATGACCTAGGCTGCCTTGTACAAACTATACCCATGAGCTTCGACGTAAACCAGACTTCCGTGGGGACCACCTCGAGTGTACACTTCAAAGGAAGTGAGAACCCTCCATATGCGTTGATGGGCATATACGGATGACGTTGAAACAATTGTGATTCCCTGGAGGAGTCTCTGACCTTCAGAATATTGACATTGGCCACAAAGGTGATACACACTGCAGCTAGGCAATTTTGGTAGGCGCGACTACGGCAAGTAGACCGGGAAGGTAAAAGTGCTGGTAGTGCCTCTATGAGCGGGTAGCTGGATACTTGTTATTCACCTCTGATATCGACCCTCCGTTCACAAATGCGTCAGTCGGACGCGAAGGTTGTCTGAGAGCGGGAAGAAGGTCCAAAGGACTCTAGGTCCACGTTAGGCATTGTGCAGATATGAGATTCTCGCATAGTGCTTGAGGCTATTGTTTTCTGGCTGTTGTAAGTGCTTACTTGTAGGGGGTGATAGAACAAGAAGGCCCCAAGAGGCAGGCAACTTGGCGTCGGGTGACTGGTTCAGAGAAGGGTTTCTTCTCCAGGATCTGTTTGCACATGAACTTGTAAAATCCGGGATGGAGGAAGCAACGCGGGTGATGTGTCTAGTCTGTGAGCCCAAGAGTGTGTTGAATATCCCCGTGAAAGCAACCGAGGGATGCTGTCCGTAAAGATGTGTGACCAATAATGTCCATTCTCAGCTTAAGTGTTGTGCGGCCAGCTTATTCCCGAAGTGGAAGAAGATTAGTTCGTGTTAAGACGAGTCACAGCCCGAACGGTCTTGGTTACAGAAACAAGACAGAGCTTTGGTTATATCTGATTCAGAGCTTATGAGTCTAGATTAGAATGAGTCTCTGATCTGATGCCTGGATCTAACTTGCAGGGGGGTTTTCTTGACCAGCCAGTGATGCAGGTAGAGGTAAATCAGGGACTGAGATGTTAAATTTAATGCTTTCCATAAGATATAAGACACGTGACACACCTGGGACCGTCTAGCCTTGCACACACCTATGGTAGCTCATATCACCTGCCCAGTAGCAAGTACAATAAAAGTCCATGACCTCGTTTAACATGCTAAATCACTAACCCAAACATGTGAGCTCTCGATTCAATTACAGCATCAGGTGTAATAACACACATATCGATGACAATTCAACAAAGTCCAAGATCATACGCCGAGGACTTAGCAAAAGTCTTCTCGGACAGCTGAGGAAGTAGTGACAATGCATGCACGGCACAACCAAACTTGGTGTGCTGGGATTGAACCTTAAGCATAAGGATAAGGTTAAAGGTATCAGACTATCAACTCGTTGTGGAGTACCCTAAGCTCGTGTCATGCAGGTATAAATCATTTCATGGTCATACAAAAGCTCAGAAATAACTCCAGATCGAAGTAGGAACGGCCATCGGTATGTAACCTGAAGTGATGAGGGTAAGAGGGCGTGAGAGTGCATATCTAGGGTTGATGAAGCATGCAGTTCCGTGAATCACATCAATAGTCCGAGAGTCTCTTCTCTTTAGCTCTAAAGGCTTGCTGAACTGAGGTCCAGATGTCGTGATCTCACAATGCTAATGACTCAACCAGATATACTAGTTTCGTTAGTATATGGAGAGCATGTTCAGACTCTTGGAGCTCCGAGATAGAGTTATCCAAGTGAGGGGCATTAATGAAATGTGGTAGTGGTAGGCAAGTATTGACTTTCAAGTTAACTGTGATCCACCCCTACCAAGACTTCAGCTACCAGTCCAGAACTTGGATGGTAAGAACACCGTCTCGGATTAGTGTTGATACTAACGTAGGATTGACTTTGGATCTCCAACGTTGCGTCGTTGCCGTGTCTCGACGTTGAGTCCCGTTATGGCTTCGTACCCGCATTCCTAAGCTTAAAGCCACAGCTAACGGCTCAACTAAGCCATACCGGGGCCAGACCAGTCCTATCGATCATCTTTTCATGCTATTCATACACTTGTCCATACAAATCAGGATTTAAAGAAAGCTTAAAAGATGTGAACTGACAGATCTGCCAAAGGCTACAGTGACACTTACGGATAAGGTTAAAAGCAAGCATCAATTACAAGATTGCTGTTATGTCTCGCTGTATTAGTCTAGTAGAGAAGCCCTTCTCTTCAAGGTACATGTAGCACGGGACTGTGGAAAAGCCCATCGGTCTTATGCATTAGCGATTACGTCGTGGATTCTCAACCTGTCTGTGAGCAACACAATTGGGTTTTGCATTCGCGACACAAGCCTTGAATGGTCAAACATGATTCTTATTCAGTAAGATTATCGATGCAAACTTGTATTCAAATAATCGACTTGTTCCACGAAACCATTGTCGCGGATTAATTGAGTCACCGAGTATCGCAAGATAGCGAATTTGGTGCTCGATGAAGGACATTGGTGGAGGTCGCGAGGTCATTTCTTACCAACAGCGATGGCTGTAGAGTAAAAAATGTTGAGTTTGCCAACCGCACCACAAACAGAAGCGGGATTTCTACTTGTCATACATTTCTCGGCTTGCAGCTACTACACCATCAGTTATGAGTTACGAGGTGGGTAAGATGTATGGCGTTTGAGTTCTTGTAAAAGGTGGAGATATATAGAGTTCAGTTTAGCGCAAGCGATTACTTTACTGAAAGTGTCTTGCAGGATTATGATACTCACTCAGACAATACGCTGGCCTCATGTTTAATAACAAGATGATTGAGATTTAGAAATAACATAAAAGGCAGTGGTATTCGTCTGTTTGATACCCTTTCTCTCACTCACTATCCATCTCTCACTTTCCCAATTATCCACCTTCTTTTTTCACTCTTTCAAAAGACACTACCTACATTCTTTCAAGACTGTGCCTCGCAAACGGCTTAGTTACATATCTGCAAAGATGAAGCTATCCAATATCGCACTCTTGGCTCTGACCACTGGCGCTATCAGTGCCCCAGTTGTCGAACGGGGAGAACATGTCGAATACCGCTATTATGAAAGAAAGAATGGCGGCGACTGGGTGCAGATTGAATATGATCCTCGCTGCCCCCCGGAGAAACCAGTGCAGCCCAAGCCTGTGGTTTCTTACCATGAGCCCAAGCCGTACCACCCCGAGCCTCAGCCAAAGCCACACTACTACAAGCCTGAGCCGAAGCCTTACCATCCCAAGCCCAAGCCATACTATCCTAAGCCTGAGCCAAAGCCTTACCACCCAAAGCCCAAGCCTCACTACTACAAGCCGGAGCCAAAACCTTATCATCCCAAGCCTTACTATCCCAAGCCGGAGCACAAGCCGGAGCCGAAGCCGTATCATCCCAAGCCGTACTATCCCAAGCCAGAACACAAGCCGGAGCCGAAGCCTTATCATCCCAAGCCGTACTACCCCAAGCCGGAACACAAGCCCGAGCCAAAGCCTAAGCCTCACTACCCTGCTCCTGAGCACAAGCCTGAGCATAAGCCTGAGCACAAGCCGGACACAAAGCCTCATTATCCTCCCCCTGAGCACAAGCCTGAGCGCAAGCCCGAGACGAAGCCTCACTACTCCCCACCTGAGCACAAGCCTGAGCGCAAGCCCGAGATGAAGCCGGAGACAAAGCCTCATTATCCTGCTCCGGAGCACAAGCCTCAGTCAAAGCCTTACGCACCTCCCAAATAGCTTTAGCTATTTCCTTCAATCACAAGACACATCGAATTAGGATCCAACAAACGGACCTGCCATTCCTTTAATCGATGTCAAGTATACTTCTAACCGGCTCTGAGTCTGAGATGGAAGCGCCGATGCACTTGCTATGCAAGCACATTACTTACACACTCACTTCACTAATACTGGACCTTACTGGCTCCCACAATCACATCAATCTCAACGAGAGAAATAACTATCACCAAACGAATCTACCAGTTGGACTTGGAAGAACAATCATTTATTATTCAACTTCACTTCTTACACTTTCCTTCAAGAATTATTATTTAGTTAGGTAATCTTAGTATACATCTAGTTCAAAATGGCACTTGCACCATCAAATGCACTTACTCTGATGTGCTCATATTATTGACCTTGAATCCTGGTGCCACGTTCTGTAACAGTACGTTGAACGGCTTCATGCTGATACTGTGTAAAAACGACGATAGACATGCTTTGCAAAAAATTTCTAATCATTGAAACTTCCTGCTAGATAAACATGATAGCTGTTGTTGTACAATCGTCGAGACTGGGTGCAACTGAAGGATGGCTGATGCCTCGCAAGACGACGCTGCATGATCTACCGAGTGCAACAAACGAGATGGCTCTAGAGGCCTCTTCCCCTTACAGTGATAAAAGGCCCTGACATCAATTCACGTCAATGTGCATCCTTTATATTGTTCTTCATATTAAATTCTATACTAGGTGGCTTAGGCTACAGTGATAAATTATCTAGGTCGAAGGTGACCATTAACACGGGTGAAATCTGTCGGTAATTCTTTAATCCGATAGGCTTCATTCATTCTCAGCAAACGTGCTCCGAACCAGCAATCTAATCTAACCAAACACCCCCTTAATCTTGCGACACAGCGTGGACTACAGGTATTAACACTCCTTCCTTAGCCATCATGTCACAAGAGATTAATGCAAGCTTGTATATGCGTCTCGTTACCATTTTTCTTTACAAGATCAACACGGTACCATGTCTTCGCCGTTTGCGTGAGCACACGGGACGCGTTCTCATAGTTTCATCAAAGCTTTGCATCAAAGCCACGGCCTTCACAACACTTGCAGAGGCAAATTCTATGCTATTTGTGGCAAAACATACAGACATACCAGTTCCAAAGGTGTACTGTAGTTTCAAACACAAGGGTCGCGTATTCGTGCTCATGGAGAGAATCGCAGGCGAAGACTTATCGCAAGGGTGGACACAAAGATCAGAAGAGTCCAAGGCGCGCATTTTGGCACAGTTGAAGACTATGACAACAAAATTACGTAGTATCACCCCTCCGGATGGCATTGGCGTCGCAAACGTAGATGGAGGCCCCGTCTTCGATCAACGTCTTCCTGACAAATCCTTCTGGGGCCCTTTTACGACAGTACAAGACTTTCATCGAGAATTACGCCACGGCCTGGAACTCAGAGACGACGAAGAAGCCTTTCCAGGTCTACGGAAACTTATCCATTTCCACAACAGTGCAATGCAGAGACCTGTCTTCACTCATGGCGACCTCAGTAGCCTCAATATCGTGGCGGTAGATGACAAGATTACTGGCATCGTGGATTGGGAGACAGCCGGATGGATGCCTTCGTACTGGGAGTATACATCTGCCTGGCATGTAAATCCATACAACGTGTTTTGGAGAGACTCCGTTGACAAATTTCTTGAACCTTTACCACATGAGTTGAAAATGGAAAAGATACGCTGGCAATACTTTGGAGAGTTCTGAACAAATTTCGTCTATGACATTAATATGTCTTGTTATGGTATGTGGTGTCTTTAAAGTTGTACTAACTACCAAATTGATTTGTGTTCTACGACTCGCGCTGATATATAAGTTAACCTGTAGGCCATTAGGTTCAACGCGGTTGGTATTTCATGACCTATAAGTGATTGGTCACTGACTATTTATATGTAAATGATTTGAAAGGCCAATACATCAAACTAGCGTTCTGGTTCCAGACCTGAGTCTCCTCCCAGTTTTCGTAGTTCAGAGACGACATTTACCGCCTCCCACGAGCGGATATGATATATACCATCCTTGGTTCCGCTAAGGCTCCAATCTTCGCCTTTTGATTTAAAGAGGCGTTCCACGGCATTGACAAACTCTGTCTCATTGCGGACCAGACTTTCGCTAACATGGTCAGTGAAGTAAGCCCTATAGTCGCCATTCTTTTTGAAATGCTCTTCTTCTACGCGCATCGTGATGATGTATTCAAGGGATGGACTTTGGTTATGTTAATTGATGGTGCACTGGTTGCTAATATTCTTTATGTTATTTGGAAGGTAAGAGACAATGCTGCGGCTTTTATGGTAGACATTCATGACCTGGTTATTGATAAGTCTTACAATGGTCACTTGTAAGATTCACTGTTGATTGTGGTTCAATTGCAACCAGACTCTGTGATTAATGAGCATCGGCTGGGGCTTACAGGGAGCGATGCTTGAATCATTGAGACGCTTGTAGGACCTCGATTAAGTGTTCCTGATTTAGTAAAGACTGTGAGACAAGCTTACGTATTTCTGTTGCAGTGCATTATAAAGTATGTTTAATATCGCTTGTGCCGTTAACGTACCAATCCTCAGGGATCTCAAGGTTCGGTTCTACTTCTGCCTATGTAAGTATGTATATCCCTCTTTATATATACGTCCTTGTTCTTCTCTGTTATGACTATAGTCTTATCCCCACCAAGCAAGCCAGGAGACGTCTCGATTACATTGTGGCTACGACTTTGCAAGTGTTCTTTTCCTCCTCAACAATAAAGCCTGCAGGAGAATCGAAACCACTGGCCATACATGTCTCGCCCTGTTTGGTTGCAAAACATAGATATTGACCATCTGCTATACCAGATCTCTTGTGCAACCCATCAGCTTTCGAATGGCATCTTTCCCGTTTTGCTGAAGAGCACGAGCTCCAATACCAGCCCAGACGCCCGAGGGACGAGGAGGCGTTTCAATCTCAACCCATTCGCCTTGCCACTGCAACCAAACATCTCTTATTTGGTCGAAAACATAGAGGCTGTGACTCTCTGGATGCAACTGGGAAAACATTGTCGTTGCCCATGCCGTTCCTCCGGGAGGTTGAGCGTGGCCCTCAGCCTCTGGAACAAAAGTGACAGCGTAGCATGCTTCGCTCCAAGCCACTTGGTAGTAATTTCGGCGCAACAAGCGGGCAACAGTCGGCCGTCGTGGTGGGGTTTTCCCGAGAGCTTTGGCAGCATTCTCAATGGCTCTATCAGCTATCCTGAGCTCTTCATCATCAAGTCGAACCAGTTGGTCTTCCGAAGCGTGACTTGAGTGGCCAGGAAAACTCCAATGTATGACTTCATGTCCCATATATGCAGCACAATTGCCCCATTCCAAGTCGGCGCCGTCAGCACCTCCGGACAGGCAGATGTTTGGGTTTGTGGTGTTTTGAAGATACTCCATTTTTATTTCTTGAAGAACGAGAATTCGTTTCGGGGATGATTCTGTCGACTCAGTCGGTGAGTGGTAGTAGATAGATGAGTCATATCCAATTCTCTGCTTACTGCGGTTAATTCCGCCGCACAAGGAGCCGTGCTTCACACTTCTGTACTTTAGCGTACTCACTTCCCAGAACCATCGGATCGCTTGAATACCTTTTTGTAGTGTCTTTTTGCTGTATTACAAGCTCTTGTTGTGTTGCTATGTATTCTTATCAGGAGGGCATGGCCTTTTCTACATCTTTTCTGCCAATCCCAGTCATATTATTCGATAGTATCTACTCCGGATGGAAGGCACCGTTCTTCTTCTTAATCAACCCACTGCCCCAAGGATCCGTGTCGATAGGTACCAATGGTGTCTTGCATTTTGCATCGAGTGCCATCTGAGCCTCGTCGCTTTCATATGGAACACATTCCACACCAATTTCGCCATGCATTCCATCACATATAATGACGGGCTCTCCACCACATGGCGATTTGACGTCGAAGTCTTTGAGTGTAATGTTGGCGCAAACAGCATCTTCGGCAGACGAACAAGAAAGACGAGCTACAGCGTTACCATAAACACCAGACGTGTAGCCTGTGAAGTTCTCAAAGTGTATATTGGTGATTTGCATGCCTGAGGGATGCGCGTTGCACTCTTCGGCTGATTTGTTGAAGTAGCAAGAATCGAGGAAAATGCCGTAATCCATACGTGCCACCCAGAAGTTCCTGACCTGTTATCAGTAGCTAGACATGGCCAGATTCGATTCACACTCACTTGAACGTCACGTTGTTGACAAATCCCGTGCCTGTTTCATTTCCGGCCCAGACCTTGATGCGAGCACCGGAATACTAAGGATGTTAGACAATACCAATTAGTGGACAGGGCATATACCATACGTCTCCATTCATCATCCAAACGTTCTCGATATGCACATCGTAAACGTTGGAAACTTCGCCCTTGTATTGTCCCAGGGATCCCATAGACTTTCAAAGTTAGCTGTTTGCAACCGAGTCTGTCGTGTTTGGTACTCACCTGGCCGTGTGTACCGTTGCAATACATAGTGTTGACGTAAAGATCAGAGCTGTTGGGCTTTGGGGAGAAGCAGTCATCATCAATGTTGACCCATGTTCTCTCAATCCGCACGGTTGACGTGTTCATCGTGTTCATAAAGTCAGTGTTCTTGGGTATAATGCTCCCATTGTTTGACAGAGCGGTTGCGACGACATCGGTGTATGTGACGTTCTTCGAGCTCACAATGAAGTTGTTCCAGCAGGGCGAGTCTTTGAGGTGAATACCTGAAACATCTAGGTTGGTCGTATTCTCTGCGTAAAACAGAATTGGGCGGTAGTATTTGTTATCAGGATTCAGAATGCTGAGTAGATAGTCAGTACGATATCATGCGGCGGAGAAATCGGTCAACTCACGAGCCTGTGCCGGACTCAAACTCATTCCACCAACGCTGTCTGCTATTGTTAGTTACGACGCAAATGTATTGACCTATCCGATATCCACTGACCCTTGACCTTCAATGACGCCATTGCCATATATCTTGATGTCTTGTCCTCCCCATTTCCAAAACATAATTGACTTTTGAAATGGATGATACCAGGCGTTTTCCTGCCAATACGTAACATCGTCCGTGAACTATCTCTGTTAGATCTTGAAGCAGTCTATGGCCACAAAAACATGACTTACCCGGATCTCACCGTCCAAGTGAACATGGATATCATTGAGCCCAGTCAAATCGAGAGCCTTTCCAATAACAAATGTCTGGCCATGTGGCAAATACAAAGTGCTACCTCGATCTGCCTGACGTACGCCGCGTTCAAAGTCCTTAGAAACATCATCGTGATAATCTTTTGATGCGCGGATTTTGATGATCTTCCGGTGCTCGTGCATGGGAGTCGTGTACGGATGTTTCTTCCGAAACCCTGGCACATCGCGAGGCACATCCTGTGGCAGAGATACAGCATCAATGGCAGTGATAGCCAACGCCGTAAGAAAACCCAAGGTCAGAGAAACACGCATTGCAAACGGGTCGAGGGGTGTTAAGTGGTGTCCCAGTATTTATATTGAACAAATCAAAAGTGTCAAGGTGCTCGTGGTATACTTCAACGCGTAAACTGAATTTGTGGACATTATATACTGTCGCTCAACTATACACTCGGTCGATCATTGCGAGTCTACCGACAGCTATAACAAAGAAATATCAATTGTGCAGCACAGGTACTCTGTACACTCGCTGTAATTCCACGATGCCAAGGCGGAAAAGGTAGCTGATCCGCTAATGCAGGCAAAACTAGATGTGGGTTATTGGTGGAATATCTCCTGGGCCGACAATCTCCTCTGTGAGTCCAGATTAGTTGTTTGCTGTGAGGTGACGGAAAACTGATGATATAATACGATATTCCATTTCAAACTGGCCTTTTCCGCATGAAGTGTTTCGCTCTCTAAAGGAAGACACAATATCTTTTGGTAGTTCATGGATCGGACATCGTGCAAGACGTGTTTCAATCATTGGACGAAATAAATTAGTATTATATATAATACCAATACTAAAACTATCAGTAAAGTCGAGAATACTTCATTTAGCTATTCAGTCTATTAGGTAAAATTGTCCGAAAGGCTTTCGATTATGGTTGACAATGTCGCGACCCTTTGTCCTGTATTTCCCAACTTCAACATTGCCTTGGTACCGGGTATCTAGACAGTCAGGGCTGTGAACTGGAAGTTTTGCTGTCTGACCATTTGCAGCTAGTCCATATGCCAGACAGCGTTAGACTGGTCGCTAACACCTCACTACTCAACTTGGTTGGTTCAGTCTCAAGCCCTTGTCTGGATCATTCTGTGCTGGTTTGTAATGTGGATTGCAAAGCAAAGCAGACGCAGAACAGACAAAGACGCCACAGTGGCTGAGAAATCAGTGTAAGGATCCCTGACAAATAGCGTCTCACTGTCTCACTCAGCTGGAAGAAGATCCACGAATCTTCTCGATGCTTCGAGCAACACCATGGCCTTTCTATATGGTGAGTAACGGGCTTGCGCATCAACGCGATGCCTAAATGTAAGTTGTGAAATGTTTCTATAAGTAAACGAGTATCGACGTCTTTGGGAGTTTTTTGTTCATCAGAATTCGACATCTTTACTACTCAATCAATTACAATCACCTCCACTCATACAAGCATCATCCCAACCACCAAACACCAAACACCAAACGCCAAACACTTCAACACAATGGCCTTCTTCCTTCCCCGAACTGTCTACCACACTCAGGCTCCCCTGAACCCACTCTACCATCTCCTCAGGGAGCTTGACCAGTCTGTTCAACAGCCCCAACAGCCCCAACAGCCTCAGCGAAGACGCCAATGCCAGCCTCAGCAGAAGAGCAGCGCTCAAGCTGAATGCCCCGCCTATCGGGTTACCACCCGCCCTTGGGAGCCCCGCTTCGAGGCCCACGAGACAGAAGACTCGTTTGTTCTCTACGGCGAACTCCCTGGTCTGAACAAGGAAAACGTCACTGTCGAATTCCCTGAACCTCGCAAACTTGTCGTTAGCGGCAAGGTCGAGCGATTCACAGACACCCTCAAGCCAGCTGAAACAATCACTGAACAGACTGCTCCCGTCCCGGTCATTGAGTCAGACAACGAAGACACCCAGAGCAGAAGCTCGTACCAAGCCACCGTTGAGGACAATGTTGATGACGAGTTTGAGGTCTTGAGCCACACATCCCAAAAGTCAGAGACTCTCAGCCAGCCACAGCCTGGGACTCCTAGTCAGAAGGCCGCAGAGAAGCAGCCTGAGCAGTCTGAAGAGCCAAGACGCGCTGGCTACACCAAGGAGTTCTCGCGCTACTTCACTTTCCCCACCTACATCAACCACGAGGCAGTCACTGCCAACCTCAAGGATGGCCTCTTGACTATAATTGTTCCCAAGGCTACTCCCCAGTCTCGTCGCATCATTATCAACTAGAGCATCGGATATTAATTTAGGCATTATATGGGATATTCATCGGATTAGATATGTTTGGGGTTCTGTTTAGTCTGGTTTTCTTAGTCAATTGATTGATATTTTTATTTTATTACACCATTTGTCTCTACTTGAATTCGTGAAACAATGAATGATATGTACCACAATTGTGTGACATTTAATTATCTCGAGGTGGCAAATGATGAGGTCTAATCAATAATCTACTGATACTGGACAATGACAAGCGCTGTAGTAGCACTGACGTACGTTAGTTGAGGACGTTTGTGGGCATTGCAGCCTTGTAACCTACAAGGCAAGCTGTGTGGCAACAACTCGTTATTCAACGTAAGATTACCATAAATGTCACTAGGCTACGGGGACAACTGGAGAAGATTTGCATTCCAAAAACTGAGCTAAGATACTAAATAACCCCCGTATCTGCTGCAAGATCTATCCTGACATGTTGGGCATTTTGTCTAAAACTTCAAGACCTTCCAGGTGATTAAAAATATTCTCAGCAGCGTCCATTCTCCCACGATGCTCAATAATGTCCATTTCAGCTGCCTCGATGCTTCTTTCGATCCCCTGGATCTCAATTTCGAATATCCTGGCCTTATCTGAAGTGTTCCTAAACTGTCGACCGCTGGAAACATAATCGGCCAAGGTCTTCTTCTCGTCGAGGGTTACCCGAAGCGAGGTAAGGCGATCTTTGGCATCGCGCCAATCTTTCTGAGCTGATAGGAAGGTATCTATCGCTTGTTGTAGACGAAAACGCATTCCTGGATACGGCATGGTGATGAATATGATATTGCGAAGGGATTGGCATGAAAGTGAAGTAGGTTGAGCTGTAATAACGTCGGTAGTGATGTTCGATTGGTAGTGGTGAGCTGGAGATGTCTGGTTGCAAAAGAAAAAAGGCGGATAGCCAAGAGTCTACTTGATGTGCAAAGAAATAGGACTTTCTCAGAAGGTCTGTTCTTGACCAGCGGTTTGTATCCTCACATGTAGGATAAACAGTGATATAGAATGTAAATGAGCTAATAAATACTCAGAGTCCTCAGTAACGGCTAGTAGAAAAACCACTGATGTTGATAGTGACTGCCAGCGTCAATGAGTCCAATCATAAACAGTGGAAAAGGACTGATTGCATGTCTTACTCCTCTAACCCCAAGCTTGACCGAAGTGAATGAGTGTATGGTGATTGCGTTGTTGCCTGTAGATTCGGTATCGCGTCAAAGCACCGGTATCAACAAGCAATACTTGCAGAAACAAGAAAGGATCGCAAGGTGGTCGACTGCATGTAAAGATTCACATTCACACGTACTGTGGACTCTTTTCTTACGACCAAGAAAAGGGCCTCACGGCTTATATTTGAAGTCTACCAAAGGAAGAAGCCGAGGGCTATTGAGCAGTGCCTTTCTAATGTGCAAGAATCAGGTTGCGTTTGTGCCATACCTTCTACGAATCTTTGTTGTAGGGCATTGAAAAAGGCAGTATGTTCTTTAAAGTTGCACCAACCAGCAAATATTTCAAGTTTTAACGGGACTTTGTCCTGAAGTGAGATTGAGGATGAGCACGTGTTCCGAGTCTGTACCGAGTTGAATGAGTCGTTATGTGACGCTAAGATATTGAATTATTTACAAGCTAAATTTATACAGAACTATGCTCCAATCTTTAACGTGCTGTGTAAAGGAAGGTCTCGGCTGCTGCTTCCAACAAAGATGTTATAATCACCCCGCTGGAGCTGCCATTCCTGGGTGACAACATTCCAAACACTCAAGTCGCGACGAGTGAGCTCAAACTTGACTTCCACAGTCTCTCCAGACTTGATGCTTGGCTTCATGAAGCCACGGAGTTGTCTCACAGGAACATCCTCTCCAGGAGTACCAACATAAAGCTGGGCAACCTCCTTACCATCAACGTCGCCAGTGTTGCTGACCTTAGCTGTGACAACAGCAACAACGTCCCAAAGGTCTGAGCGTCCACCTTCTGTAAGAGCTCCAGTAGGGTATTCCGGGGCTTGTGCATCAGGACAAGAGACTTGGAGATCAGCATACTCGAAGGTGGTGTAACTCAAACCAAAGCCAAACTCGTAGCGAGGGGTGATGTTCTTGGCGTCGAAATGTCGGTAGTCGATGAAGACGCCCTCAGAGAAATCAGACTGTGGAAAATGCTGGAACTTGTTGGGGGCAAGAGTCAAGTCTGGCTTCAGTGTAATGCCATAGTCAGTCTCGTTGCGGGCGACAGTGTATGGAAGACGGCCTGATGGGTTCTCATCTCCGTAAAGCAAAGAAACAAGCGCCTCTCCACTGTCCTGACCAGGAAGGTGTGCGTAGATAACAGCAGTGACGTTGGGGTGGCCAATGAAACCATCTACAACACGAGCTCCAGCGTTGTGAAGGACAACAATTGTGTTTGCGCACTTATCGGCGACGTTGTTTATCAGACTATCAGTGTAGTCATCATAGACAGCGGGCCTGTCCCAGCCCTCGCTGGCCCAGACATTTCCAGCAACAATGCAAGCTTCAGATGTAGGGTTGACAGAAGGATCCCAGCTTTCGAAATCCCAGAACAGTGCGGTACCATCCTTTCTAGCTCGGGAGACAAGAGCGTCGAATGGCGAACTGATCCAACTTGCGGCAGCGGCGCCAGAACCTCCTCCAGAAATGAGAGTGCCGTTGGGTGCAATGGCTGAGTATGTGAGGTTCAGGTTTCCCAAGAAACCCCCGTTGAGCTCAGTGATGTTGGCAGATTGGGCACCGATGGCCCAGGGAGCAAACATGGCACCTTCGGCTACTGGCTCTGGGTTGTTCTTGTCAGGAGCTTTGTGTGAGTATCCGAATAGAGATACAAGCTTCAGATTGGACTTAAGCGGCAGTGTCTTGTTGTCGTTCTTGACAAGAACATGGCCTTCGACTGCACCATCCCATAGAGTAGACTTGGAACTCGCGTTACGAGCATCTACAATGAGATGAGGTGCCGTGAGGTCCTTGGCTAGTCCGTGGCCGGGAGTAGGAAAGTCTGGCTGATCCTGGTTGAGCTGATACCATGTAGCAAGGATTCTGCAAAAGTCGCGTTAGTCAAGATGAAATAAATCTCGGTTGGGTGTCAATCATACCTGGTAGCCATGCCATCGACGTGTGATTCAGGAATAGTTCCATTGTTAACACCAAGTGTCAGATTCTTGCCCCACACGATCGAGCTGGGCATTGCAACATCAAGGCCTGCCAGAGCTGAAGCCATACCAGAGTGCTGAGCACCCCAGTCGGAAACGACGAAACCTTGGAAGCCCAACTCGCCCTTGAGAAGACCATTGAGAAGTTTCGAGTTCTGGCAAGCATACGAGTTGTTGGCTCGGTTGTAACTGCACATGACACTGGCAAGTCCTGCATGGACTGCATCGGCAAAAGGCCTATCGAGATTGGTCAGTCAGCCGCAAATTGTTAATGAAGAAGTAAATGGACATACCACATGTACAACTCGTGGAGCGTCTTGTCATCAACGTTTGAGGACACAGACTCTGCCTTGGTGGCACGTGCAGGAAGTCTGTGTGTCTCTTGCTCCTGAGCCAGCCAATGTTTACCACAAGCAACAACTCCAGCATTCTGAATGCCGGCTACAGCTTCGTGTCCCAGTCTGCCAGCAAGGTAAGGATCATTTGAGAAACCTTCCCAGTTGCGGCCGCCTTCAACGACGCGTCCCAAAGGACCAAAAACCGGACCAAGGAGGACGTTGACGCCTTTGGTCTTGGCCTCAGAGCCCATGTAATAACTCCGACTGTAAGTCAACTCGGGGTTCCAGCTTGCGCCGACATGGATACCTGCAGGGAATGCGTTAACGTAGTCTGTGTTTCTTACACCGTTACCTGCATCAGCCAAACACAAGCCTGGAAAGCCTAGACGGGGAACACCAGGGATGAAGCCGGAGCAACCTGTGGCTGTTTGGCCTCCTGCAGTCAAGTTGACCTTTTCTTCAAGAGTCAACTGTGACACTAGCCCTTTGGCTTTGGAGACAGCAATGGACCAAGAACCAGTTTCCGCTTGCTCCGCTAATGATTGTCAATGAGGTTATTCTAGAGTCGAGGTATCTCAAAACTCACGTGTAGGATACACCGGTGGCGATTGACCGTAGAAGTGAGTATCATCGGTGATAACATCGGGTTGGCTCTGAGCTAGGACACCATGGTTCAACAAAGACAGGGCTAGAAAGCCCGACACAGAAGTGAGAAACATTGTCAGATTCGGGGTATCTTGGAATCTTAGTGTCTGGGAATGCTATATTTCTCTCGAGGATCGACAGTCTTTTTTATATCTTGCGGGTTACTCATAACTACACCCGTCAACTATCTGTTCCCCGCTCATCGGCAAACCTCTTCATGTAAACTAGCCAGTCAGTTGATCAACAACCTCGGTGAACTGGACGAATAAAAGGGTGATTCCGGTCATCTGGTTGAAGTATGCTGGGGTTAACGATTTACGCAATGCTTTGCAATGGTAGCATAGCGTGACGGGAGCAGAGAAAAGTCGTTGACAATCGGGCCTTTTAACTCGATTAACTGGGACTGTGGGGTGCATCTGTCTTCTGACATTGGCTTCCTAGGCTTCCCCGACTTTTGCAGCCCATCAACTCCAGGTTTTAGGTTAAAATGACAGACCACGGCCCTGGTCTTCTCCACCTCCGCCTTTCTGGTTTGGGGTATGGCTTGGCTCTATTTACCCCAAGTATTTCCGACAAAGCGGATGTAAGGCCCTATGAAGTTAGGAATGGAGGTGATGAGGTTACCGTTCGTAATTGCCGACCAGTCTCGACTGTCACTAGGCCCAGAAGTGATGGAGTTGGGACGACATGACTCAGCCTGTTGGCCATGTTGGGTCTGCGCCTTTTGAATCCATGACACTGCTTTCTGTCAAGCGGTCTTCCTATGTGGTACCCGATCTGATTATTGCCACCATAGCCGGGATGTGGAGAAGCAAAAGAATTATCGATCTGAAACTATACC
Organism: Fusarium praegraminearum; assembly: GCA_002093855.1. NCBI lineage: Eukaryota > Fungi > Ascomycota > Sordariomycetes > Hypocreales > Nectriaceae > Fusarium > Fusarium praegraminearum. Next base: position 47,690 of record LXHY01000087.1, read on the forward strand.
GCTCTCTATATACATATACTAAGTAGCGAAGTAATACAGAATGCATTGGCCTTTCAGCAATCTGATTGTGCCATTCTTGTTGATAGATAACAACTCTGTTTCTCCACTACTTCTATCCAGCCCTGATTGTGAAAAGGTCTTGAAAACCTGCCAATGCGCAATGGCTTCTAAACACTCCCTATCAACTCTTGTTCAATGTTCAATAACCGACAGGTACATTGTCCAATGGTTGTACTTTTTTACAGCGTATTTGCTCTTCACGAGGATAAGTGATCAGCTTTAGTGTAGTTTAGGAGTCTCATCATCACTGGCTAAGTTCCATGTCTCAGGGGACTAGGACCGCTGTAACCCTGAGTTGCAGTGACTAAACATGGGTTGCTTTCCATCAGCTCCCGGTTCTCAACACCATGCCAACCTTGTCCATTGTTGTCACGAAAATTCTGTAAATCGCATTACATTTTTCACGTGTCGGATATATGCAAAGTCTTGTAACTAAAAGGGACCACTGGATTTAGAAAACGCCAACAACTCATTCTCCTACAGCCTTGCTCTATACAAGCTTTGCGGCTTGGCCAACCTGTCCAACAATATCCACAAGTTCCTCCTTTGTCAAAACGGGACTGATCGAGCAAATTCTCAGAACAACTCTACCTCGCACTTTCGTAGTAAGAAGCCCTACAATATTGTTCCCAAATATATGCTTCGAGATGGCTGCGTTCAGAGCGTCCAACTCTTCGTCGGTCTTCCCCGCAGGAGCATATCGAAATGTGACAATTGCCATACTCGCTGGACTGATTATTTCCCAGTCCCGCAACTTTCTGACCTCGGCTTCGGCAACCTCAGCGAGATCGAAGCCGTGATCAACCATCTTCCCGATACGTTCTACACCGAGAACTCTCAGCGTAAACCAAAGCTTGAGAGCACGACAAGGGCGGGTGAGTTCCACACCGAGGTTCCAAAAGTCGGGGATTTCTTCATGCTCCAGAGCGTCGCGTAGATAATCGCCATCATTGGCATAAACCCTCGCAAGATCCATCTTGTTCCTCACCAGAATCAAACTGCAGCTATATGTTTGGAAAAGCCACTTGTGCGCGTCCCAAGAGATACTGTCTGCAAGCTCAAGTCCTTTAGTAACTCCACTCCTCGTATTACCAAGTACAGCAGAGGCACCAAACGCCCCATCGATGTGAAGCCATATCTTCTCCTCATCTCTGACTTTAGCCAGGGCTTCCAATGGATCGATACTGCCGGTGTTTGTCGTCCCACATGTACCCACGATGACGAATGGTTTAAGATTTGCAGCGCGGTCTGCTTTAACGGTGTTTTTGAGTGCATTAACGTCCATCTGGAAATTGTTTGTTGGTATGATACGTATCTGGTTCTTCTTGATGCCGATAATACGAAGGGCCTTGATCACTGAATGGTGTGTTTGGTCCGAGACATACGCAATGCCTAAGCTTTCAGTGCCTTCTTCCAAGATGCACTCTCTTGCCAATACCATGCCACTCATATTGGCCATAGAGCCACCCGACACAAAGATCCCCCCAGCGGTGTCTGGCAGTCCAACCTTGGACGCGAGCCACTGCAGTAGTGTCTGCTCGACGATAGCCACGCCTGGGCCTTGCAGAGCGCTTCCAGCAAACGAATTGAAAGCGCTAGTCAGACAGTCTCCTATCCACGAAAGTGGAGATACGGGGGCTGGAATAAAGGCAAACGTCCGAGGGTGATTCATCCGAAAGCGAAAGTCGGATATGGTGAAGGCATCTTCGATTGCGTCCTGCACTGGATGAGGTGTTCCTGGAGTGCTGATTTCTCTCAGCCGAGGAATGTCTTCAGGGCCAGCTAATCGGATGACGGGGCCTTTGCTGACATTTTGAGTCGTCTGTAGGAGCCGGTCGAAGACGGCGTGGAAGGATGAGCTGATGGCGTCCAGTTCCTCCGCGTGGTCAGGGAAGACTGAAGAGTCCATTACAATTTGGTTAGGTTTCAAGATGATGTGTAGTATCCCTATGAAGTATTAATTGTCTTGCCCAAATGGATAATAGCAAAAGTATGGGCTGTCCGATTTTCATATCATTCAGATGAAGGTCGTCATATGACAATGAAGGGCGTACAATGCTGGATTCAAACACAATTTCCCCGCATTTTATGTCAATCACGCCGCCAGGTATGTCCGCCAAGCTGTCATGTATCCGATATGCGGCGTTGTGTATTTTCATCTCTCCTAACGACATCAAAGAAGACCATTATAGTAACTACTGTCAAATAAAGATTAACAGTGCACGTCTTTCTCAAGACTACATACAACTTTAACATGATGAAAATTACTCCGAGCTATCATTTGCGATACTATCAATCGAGGCGTTGAAGATATCCCACCACTGAAGGTTTGGTACAGAACGTACACGGGGATCAGGCATGACCAATATAGTGTTGAGCTTTCCTAACGCTGTCCACGCCCATGTTTGAGCTACGTAAAACAGGGTTAGCAAAATAGGCTCACGAAAACAAGAGTATCATGACAGAATTACTTACGCCCGAATAGGTTGCTGACTCGTGAGTAGAAAGTAAAATCATCAAGCTTCAGCGCCGGGCCGTCGCCTCCATCATCTTTACCGTAGGCCCCCTGAAGATGCGTGCCGTCCAGCAAACCGGGGGATGATAGAGGCGTAAACATACCGGGTGGTCTAGAGGCAAACATCAGTAACTTATGCTGTCTTAATAAAAAGGGCGAATGTACTCACGATGTGAGATGGCCAGCTTTCATAGCTTCCATGGCATGGGCAACGCCGCCAAACGCAGCTGGGCCCTGAGTCCAGTCTACATGCTCACTTATGTTGCTCTTGACAGCATCTTCGGTCGCTATGCTGACGCTCTTCGTCACTTCCCAGACATCCTTGAACCATTCCTGACTACCGATTGTCACACCATGCTTCTTCAAAAAGGGCCCGACCTCGAATGGTGACACAAGAAATGTTGTTGCCATGACCGGACCAATGTCTGCCGCTTCCCTGAAGATTTGATGGATTGGCTTTTCCGAAGCAGTATCCCCGTTATGGCCATATGCTAGTGACGTATGTTTCAGTCGATTGCTTACGCAAATAGGCGACGCAACGGAGCATGGTAGACTCTGCGGCGGAAAGGTCTTGAGTAGTGCAAAGGCTTGTAGTGCTGTTAACAGCGCTGTGACTGTGACCCCTCGGGCTTTGCATATCTTTATGATCCTCTTTGTCAAGTCCTGTGAGTAGACTCGCCTCCGCACGGCGTAGTCGGTACCTGGGATGTCCTTCGTAGACTCCTCGGTAATGGGACACAGTGTGATGTTTGCGATGTTCGCACCGAGTAGCTGTTTCGCCTTTTCCTGCTCTTCCAGGTCCATTGGGGCATCTCCCAACGGTTTTTGGAGGATGTCCAGGTAGCACGGATGTAGGGAGGAAGTGGAAACAGATGTATAGGAAGGGGGAGGGTGGTCATTCACCAACCCATCCGAAAGACTGGATAGAATATTGTCCAAGATTGCAGCACCACTCCAGAAGTCGTTGAGTGCATGATTGCAGCGGATAACCAATGCGAAAGTACCAGGTTCGGATGATGGTACAACAAGTGATATGTATATCAGATGCGACCCAAGCTCAATGCTGATACGTTTTTCGGGGCTTGAGTAGAACTCGTCCGTCAGTGACTTGAGCCCTTCTTCAGCCGACTTATCAGTGTGAAGAATTGTGGTCCGCTGTGCTATCCTCTCAGTTAGGTCATTGTTGGATTCGAGCGGAGTAAAAACAAAGTCTCGGGACTTGGCGGGTACAGAGTCTTGTTGACCACGCTGAATTGTTGCCAACAGAGAAGGTTTCTGGATGCAGACAAGGGTAATCGCTTTGTTAAACCACGTCTCAACGTTGTCTCTGGATTCAACCTTTGGTGTGAGAGGTGGTGCGACGGTGAAAACGACAGCGCCCATCCATTCGGTCCAGCCGTCTAGCTCCAGCCATTGATCAAACATTCGCTCAGGTCCAATAAGTGGACGGGTCCAGAGCCCGTCGTCGCTCAACTTCCAAGGAGCAATATTGGCCATAATTGGCTCTGGAAAGGTTGTGTCTGTAGGATCGAAAGGGAATGACGGACACGATGGACTGACCAAGTTATAAGGCAAAGCTTTGCCCCTCAGAAGCGTCAGTCATAGCCAAGAACTCCCGAAGGATCGTCGCTAGTCAGGGCTAATTTCTCACGTTAACCTAAGCTTATGCAAGTTTGGAGCAATTTATGTCATCAGTCCTCAGCTTGGTAAAGAGGAAAGGAAGAATTGGAACATTATTACTATTGAGATAACAAGACATCAACATTGTCGGCCACCAAAGTGGTTTAGGCGTGGTATGGATCAACAAATCCGAGCAGGGTTACAGTGAGATTTGTAGCGTGCCACAGTGGACAGTCCACTAACTACTACTACATAGCAGTGTCAGCCGGTGAGTAGGTATCTTGATGGCGTCCTGGCTACTAAACAAAGGATTGAGTGTTCATGTTATTGTAATCGGCAAGATAAGAAAAATAGGAAAGAAGCGAAACTCATAAAGTACCAGTTTGGTTTATGACTTGATATTTAAATGAGAAGGAATTCTTCCCGAACTGCAGCTCCGAACCGAGCCTTGCTTGGGCTGACCCTAGGAAATATGTCCCGCACTTGGAAAGATAACCGAATTTTCACGATAAAGACACGCTCAGCTCACGCATCCGCTGTCTGCATGAAACTAACAATACCTTTATTAGATTGAACGACTCACAAGGCAGTAGCAAATACTTACTGTTAAGGACGGTTCAGCAATGCCACGGAAGCGGGCTATGTCGAAGCCCAAGAGTCAAAGGAGCCAAGGGCATCAAGGAAAGACTGGAGATAATAAGCCATTCTTTTCGGCATCCGTGACGCTGACCATCGGAGTCCTAGCTATAGGAGTCCTGATTCCTTTGGTTTATGGAATTTTTGGTGAAGCACAGTCAAAGACCGCTGCTATTGGCCTGGAAAGGGTACCAAAAACAGCCCAGGTGATTGACCAAAGAAGCTTCAATGTCCTCGAACGCGTTCCACCACCCACTGAGACCAATGCTACAACGGTGAGGGCCCCGTAGCGAAGATACCTATGATCCTTACTAACCGAGAAGCAGAGGTTCCTGTGGCCGGGAGTCACACACGAATATCTTTTGGAACGACCATTCCACGTCTATGATGCCGAGTTTTTGGCCATTATCGGGCACAATCCCACGCTGACACTACTCGCCACATCTGATAAAGATCCTATCTTCCACGAGGCGGTAGTATGGTTCGTCTACGTTCTGTTGGAAACCCCATTTATCAAGAATAACGACCTGATTCTCAATAATGTAGGAATCCACCCACTGACGAAGTCTTTTTCGTGCAATCAGCAGGGTCTCCGGATGCAGGAACGGGCCTCGAAAAGTCTTCCATTATCCAGAAGATTTCCCTGCCAGAAGCTGAAGCGTTGAGAAATGGCTCGCATACAAAAAGTCAAGTGGAGATAACAGTGGTAGACTCTGAACCACAAGTCATAAATCCTAATGGTACGAGATGATACACTTTTTATACATTGAAGCTAATTATAGGACAGGTGGAACAAACTACAAGGGCCAGATCATCTTTGCAGGTGAAGGCCAGGGAGAAGACGTCCCTTCAGCTCTATACCTGATGAATCCGGAAAAGCCATATAACACGACAAGTAAAATCCTCTTCCCTTTTATAATAGCAAGACTTTTGTAGTGACTGACCTAAATTCACAGTCCTTGTGAACAACTACTTCGGCAGGCAGTTCAACTCACTTAACGACGTCTCCGTCAACCCAAGAAACGGACACATCTACTTTACCGATACAATGTATGGTTATTGGCAGCATTTTCGTCCCGAACCAGGCTTGAGAAACCAGGTTTATCACCTCGATCCGGACACGGGAGCTTTGGCCGTTGTTGCCGATGGCTTCGCTGCCCCAAATGGTAAGTTGGCGAAGAACGGTTGCTTATTACTGGATGCCATGGCTGACTTAAAACAAATCGCAGGTATAACCTTTTCTCCTGATGGGATGCACGCATACATCACGGATACAGGCCTGAGCAATGCTCTCTTTGGAACGAACCCTACCAATCCAGCGTCTATGTGAGTTATGGATATAGTAATATTCGTTAAACAGTCTCTAACCGTGGGTTTAGATATCGCTTTGATGTTCAAAAGGACGGATCATGGGATAATCGTAAGACCTTTGCATACGTGGGGTCTCGTTTACCTGACGGTACATCTCTCATCATCCAATGACATGCTTTGCTCTAACTGTTACGTTACTATAGGTATCCATTGTGATTCAAAGGGCAATGTCTACGCAGGATGTGGGGATGGTGTCCATGTCTGGAATCCTTCCGGCAAACTCATCGGTAAGATATACACTGGCATGAATGCAGCCAACTTTCAATTGGTAGGAAATGGTCGGATGATCATAATGGGAAGGACGAAGCTATTCTTTGCCTCAATCGCTGCGTCTGAGGCACCATTGAGTTGATTGGGATTAGGGTTGAGAGGAAACACACCCTGCTCTCAGCGGTATTATTGTGTTGTCTTTCTGTCAATAATACGATGAAGGAATTCATATGCATTTGCTATTGGTGTTAATACGATTCAATGCTGATGCCTAGATTAAGTTCAGACGTAGATCAATGGGTCTAAGCACAGAGGGTGTTTTGATGGATGGCCAGCTAGGTAGCTATCACCACATGCAAGTTAGCTGGCTACCAGTAGTCAACATCTAGATAGATGAATGCACCTACTATGGATCCAGTGTGATTGATTCATCATAGACTTCCCCTTAGCTGCAGGGCGGAAAGGTGCCGGTCCTGAAATTTCCGGATTCATGCCATTGTGGTTGTCGATCCTGAACGAGATTCCACAAGGCTGTGCAGCTGATGCCGATCCATCAAGGAGTTGACCAAGTTTCGAACCGCTACACAAGAATCCTTCCGCCGATCAAATGGTTGATAGTGACGTCGGAAAATAAGCTCATCTACCGTTAAGCTTAATTACCGAACCACAATAGCTACCGATACGTGCCGAGAGGTATCGAACAAGTCCTGGCTTAGGCCAGATTAGGATGTTGTGAAGGGAACCCCTGTATAGGCTAGCATTATGGGATCATCGTGCCTAGGTGGACCTGGAACGAAACACGAGTTGCCCAATTCGTATGTGAGCGTAACACAGGACATCAGGGTCAATCTGGCAAGGCAGACCATTCGGGAGGTATCATTGAGTCGACATGTTGTTAGTTTCGTTGAGTATCGAAGACAAAATGTAGCGAGTAAGTTTCGGCCTTTTGAACTGTTTTTACTTCGTGGCTTTATTGTTGAATCGTTCTTTCTTTTAGGTCTTGATACAAGGTTTCTCGCAACACATGGTGTCTTAGCGGATCTGATAATCTCTTGAGGTGCCTTACAATCGTTCAATCGACCCACGTGTTCTGTGCTGTAACATTTGTCACGCCGATCATCTTTTAGCCCTTCATCCTAAGTGATCAATAGATGTTCAGCCTTGGCGGAAAAAACATGATGTAATTGACTTTATAATGTCTCAGAAAAAAACATGGCTGAAACAGAACTTCTACTTCGGTCACACTTGACAGATACGACGCATAACGGAAGGATTCAGCTAAGCAAAAAGTACCGTTACCTCAACTCCAGGCTAAGCTGAATGAGAAGGAGGATCCTCCTCTAAACATCACAGAGATGATATCCTAGTAACCAATCAGGTAACTGAGACATTATTATGATCAGCATCAGTGTAACTTGACGACATGGAAGGTGACTTGAAGCTGATGGGTCAGCACAATCACAGATGGGAACCTGTTCATCGATCGATAGTTGATGTACAAAGATAACGGACTGGTTCGACGTTTGTTTGAGTATATATATCCTGCAATTCCTCACAGTAAGGACTCTCTTCCTATCACCACCATCACCTCCTCCCAACACAATCTCATCCTACAACCTTCACGATGCAGAACAAGCTCTTCACTGCCGCTGCCCTTCTTGGTGCTATGGCATCAGTACACGCATCTCCCGTCACCAAACAAGTCAAGCGAGACGTTCTCACTGCCCTTCCTCAGGGTGCGGATGAGATTGAGCTCAAGTTCCAGCCTTCTCTCGACTTTGACAGTGATGGCTGCTACCAGACTGCTGCCATTGATCCCAGTGGCAACCTCAACCCTGGACACGGTGCCACGGGTACCCCCCAGGGAGACTGCCGCGACCCTCCACAGCTGGAAAACAGCAACACCTATTCTCGCAAGCGTTGCAATAACGGCATCTGCGCTATTATGTAAGTGTTTATCCCCGTTCTAGAGCAACAGATCGAGTACTTATGCTCGAATTACAGGTACGAGACATACTATGAGAAGGACCAGAGCGCATTGGGTACTTTTGCTGGCGGTCACCGCCACGACTGGGAGAACATTATCGTCTTCGCCAGGGATGACACAGTCCTCCGTGTTGCTCCTTCATGCCATGGTGGCTATGGCGGTGCCAGCAACGAGTTCCCCATCGACGGAACCAGCCCTCTCCTTGTCTACCACAAGGATGGCGCCGGAACGCACTGCTACCGTTTCGCCAACGACGATGACCGCAACAACCCCGAGAACCCTACTGGCTCCTTCTTCAAGGCACCCCTTGTTGGATGGGACAGCTGGCCCGATGTTGGTCTCCGAGACAAGATGCTTCAGAACTGGAGTGGAGGTGTTGGACCTAAGTTGGATGATGAGTTTGGTGACTCACTCAAGAGTGCTGCAGGTGACGGCGTTGAAGGTTTTGATCCTTACCTTGACGCGTAGATATTTCGAACCATGACAGATAGTAGACAGATAGTAGATAAAATATGGATTTTAAATAAGGCCAGACTAAGAATAATCCACTAAACGCTAAGAGACGCTTATGACTACACCAGTTTTGTGACAAGATATGCCATCATAATAGAGACTAAATGCCAGAATGTTGCACCAAGCTTGTCCTAAGTTGATGTATTGGAAAAGAAGTTGTCCTCCCTTGCCATGGTATTCATCTTTGCAAACGCTTGTAGCTGCTTCCCCCAGTCATTTCGAATTCCACCAAATACAAATGTGTCAGGCCCTCTCGCTCCCTCTGGCTTATTCATGAAGACCAGGTGGCGACTAACCCGAAGAGTTAGATAGTTGTTATCAATGAACTGTAATATGAGTGAGAATCTTCCATCGGCGCTGTCAAGCCTGTAATGCTGTAAACTCGACTGCTTTGGTGGATAGAATGGAGCCAGTTTAGTCTCAACATCAGGGTTAAGCCACAAGATGCCTTCGAGGGGAATGTAATTTGCTGGTCCTTGGGTGTGTTCTTCCACATGCTGAAACCTCAAGTATTTCTTGCGACTGCCAAAAGGAGTAGGATCGTACAGGTGGTTAAAGTAGTCGATGGAGTAAAGTTCAAACGTGGTGTCGAGAGAACCCAGAACAGGCATGTCGCGTCTTGCAGATATGGAAGACTCGAGGGCTTCATAGGCAATCTGGACTTCTCTGACTTTCTCCAACTCGTCTTCCCTGTTTCTTTCTTTCTGTTTTTGGACAAAGTCTTCTCGTCGCTGCAGTTCTTGCTTGCGCAGCTCTCGCATCTCTCTTATTAGGCGAAACGATGTGGCATCAGGGCCATCGTAAGCGCTGGTCTCATCTTGGCCCGACTCATCGAGATCCGAGATATCTTCATCAAATGTCCATGGAAGAACCACTCCTCCACTCTTGAAATGGGGAGCTAGGCGATGATACCACGCGGGTAAAGAGTTATCGGAGGCCGGCATGTTTATTTTGTTTATTTTAATGTTGATAGTCATGAAATAGAATGCGGGGGTTTCACATGTTGCAAAGTTTAAATATCTTATTGTTTGGCCAATCATTTGTCAATAGATACATCTGATTCAAGGTAATTGGGCTCGAGCCAAGCCATGGCAATACTAACAAAAAAGCAACATGAGTATCAAGGCGGGACAAAAAGGATTGGCGAGAAATGCAAAAAGAATGGATCCCCGAAACCTGGATCGAACAAGTGACCTTTCGATGACATGCTTACAATTACAGTCGAACGCTCTTCCAGCTGAGCTATTCGGGGACAAGGTACTAAGTTGGAGTTGAGGTCTGTAATTTAGGAGGACAATACTCAATTGACACAAACGCATGTCCATCACAACTCGCTTATTCTTCACAATTGATCATTCCCACCTACGAATCTGCAATTGCACAAGAGTATCCTCGACTGACGTGATGCTATTCTCACTCCCAGAGTACTGACTCCCCATCCAGCATTTTCAGTCCAAATAGTAATAATAATAGTCACAATTTATCACATAAATTCAACCCTTTAGTCCGTTCTTGGTACACCGAGACTCGGCTTCAAAAGTGAAGTCCAGCCCAACTCCAGGTTAAATCCTTTGACTCACTACCCCAGCATCAATAAAAAAACTGCAATTATTACTCTCAATGTGGCAACTCGGTGAATCTCTGCCGACGACGGCGCCGATAACTCCGATCGGCGCACCCCGCAGACTAGCAAGGCTATCGTTACTTATGGCAATTGACCATGCGATCAATTCATCGTTTCTCATTCTTGTTTCTTTTCTTCTCATCTTTACTCACTCACTGTAATGGCGACTCAGAGAAACTCTGTCGCTAGAACGGTTGGCTGGCTGTACCATGAGTCTGGCATCTCAGCCGTATGGGCGACTGGTAAAGACGCATGGCTTATCATCCTCTCACGAACATGTCGCATGTTCGCCTTCAAGGCCGTTACACTTACCATAGCCCAATTTTTCTCCAAATTGGGTTTCTCCGATTTTCGCATTGGCCTGTTCATGAGCTTGACACTTCTAGGTGATGTTTTCCTTGGCTTGGTTGTCACTCTCATGGCCGATGGGCTTGGTCGACGAAGAGTTCTTATTGCTGGCGGAGCCTTGATGGCCTTTTCAGGCTTGGTCTTCTCCTACTTTGAGAACTTTTGGGTTCTTCTACTGGCTGCTATCGTCGGTGTCATTAGTGCCAGCGGCAGCGATTTTGGCCCTTTCCGAGCCATCGAAGAATCCATGCTGTCTCATATCACAGACCCTAAGACTCGAGCCGATGTCTTGGCTTGGTACATTACTAGTTCCAGTCTCGGCGCGGCGACAGGGACAGCATTGGCAGGGCGATTTGTTGAGAAGCTGGCGAACCGAGAAGGCTGGGATATTGTAGCAGCATACCATGCTACGTTCTGGGTTTATGTACTGATGGGCGGGTTGAATGTTGTGTTCGCGCTGCTCGTAAGTAGCAAGACAGAGGCAGTCTATCATGAAGATGCTTCAGAGGCGTCGGATGAGCTAGCTGAAGGACTTCTTCGTGAGTCATCCGATGAGGACGAAGACACAAGCAGAAGGCCATCTATCGCGTCAGACCCCCAAAAATCCACCAGTCGTTTCTCAGGCGTTTCCTCGGGCACCAGAAATGTCATGTACCGTTTGTGGTTCCTGCTCACTGTTGACTCTCTGGCCGATGGCATGGTATCAGAGTCTTTGACGACATATTTCTTGGATTCCAAGTTTTCCTTGTCCAAAGCTAGACTTGGAGACATCTTTTCGACGGCGCAGGTCTTGGCCACGATTTCGACAGTCTTTGCGGGCCCCTTGGCTCGTCACCTTGGCCTCGTCAACACCATGGTTTTCACTCACCTGCCATCCTCGATTTCCGTACTTTTCTTCCCCTTGCCGAGCGGAATTGTCATCACAGTTATACTCCTCTTCATCCGCATGGGTTTAAACAACATGGATCAAGCCCCGAGAGCAGCTTTCATTGCTGCTGTGGTCAAGCCTGAAGAGCGCACCGCCGTGATGGGTATCACGTCAACACTCAGAACGTTGGCCATGGCTACGGGCCCATCGCTCACTGGAGGGCTTGCCGAGAGCGGGAAATTCTGGATTGCCTTTGTCGTAGGCGGTGTGTTGCGAATTATGTATGACTTGGGGCTGTGGTTCATGTTCATCAACATGAAACTGCATACGCATGAAGTTCCGCAAGATGAGCCAGTGTCTCGAGGACAATCGATCGATGAAGAAGATGTAGAGATGTTACGACAATCGGACGAGAGAAGACGATCTGAAGATGAATAACTATGATGACTTGCTGGAAAGCTCAAGGTAAAGTTTCTTTCAGAAAACTGAATTTGGGATAAGGTAAAGAAAAACAAGTTTCATTTCGCATGCATACCTTGCCGGCATATTTGAGGTTGCAATGAACAACTTCCTGCACAAATTGGTTAGATGAGAAGGTATATAGAAACACGAAATAGCAATTCTTCATGCATTATTCTTCCTTTCAGGCCTTTCAAACCAGGATTCCAAGTTTCAGTCAAAACTTTAACTTTATTTACTTACTCGAACGGGCGCAACGACAAGTTGTAGGGTTTGATGATAACGTCCTAAAACGCCGACAGCTCCGTATTCGCCAATTGATCGTCCTTCACGATACCTTCAATATCGTGCCAGAATTTGTCGCTCTCGTTGTGACGATAATGTCGGTATTGTGAATGGTTGGGAGGAACTCATCAATGACCCTGAAGCACGAAAGGTCCCAGTTTAGGCATCGATATAAAATCCTGGTCCGTTTGTGCTATGGAGAAAGAATGTTACCATCCAGGTGAAGTTAATGCCTCGGGGCCATAATGAATTGCGTACTCCATGGATCATTCGGCACTCTCGCACGACAGTCTCCATTGAATGCGTCGTGTAGAATGATCAATCTCATGTTGTAACCCTATAGCAGGTAAGCGATACTCTGCCGGCCTTAGCGTGCCTATAGAATGCTAACGTTACAGGGCTTCCATGGCGCTTGCGTCTAAGCGGCAGGTCAGCTGCATTGCTGAAGAAAGCAAATACCATGTTACGGTCAAAGATTTAATATGCCATATGGGATTTTCGCACGTGAGAAGAACGATCAATGCAAATATTGCAGGCATTCCTCCACAAATCCACAACAAACTAAGCTTGTTCTTCACGCGTGGTGGGCCTGTCTGTTGCGAGTTAGATCTGCCGCCCACAACGGAAACCGGTCGTGTGATGGCTTGCTACTTTGGGCTCCAACCTCGCCTGAACGGACAGACATCTCCTTAGTAAGGTCTTGCTAAGGAAGAACTCGTTTGAGCATGTACGTATGCGATGGAGCTTAGCTAATGTTGACGATGTCAATTACGCGGCACTTGGGGGGAGATTAATGATCAGACCAAGGTTATTGGGCACTATTGCGACCTTAGAGTTCGCGCTACTGAGCATTAGTCTCGCGGGATGACGACTCTTCATGCTCGGGCCGTCTCAGGTCGAGCTCTCCTATCCTCAGCTCTCCCACATCTCGGATCCGGAACCGAAATCGATCGGTAGGTCCTCCAATAGCTTCAAGAACAAAGATGGATCATGGCCGGAACCTAGCTAGGGCACAGATCGACCAATTCAATTGTTATCGGTCATTTGTCAGAAAAGGTCGTGGTCTATAAACCTCGCTAGCAGCGTCTCATCGTCTCATCCAAGGTATAGAGAGTTCAGGCATGCATCAAAGACACTACCGCAAGTTCCGTATCCTGTTTTCTTGCAGCCTAATACTTCGCTAACGTTAGATTGACTGCTGTAGATTCGGAGGAAAAAAGAAGCACAGGCGCCACGCAGCAGTCGTCGGGCTCTTCCTGACGACCACGTATACGAAATTTGCTATCCATGTCGCAAATGCCCCTCTTTAACTTGTTCCCCTTACTTCAGGCCTAACTCATCTGGGGATCGTGAAGCATGTCTCTTATTCTAAAGTTCCGAGAGATGACGCATCGATGCTTCTGTCGACACAGTCTTAAATGATCGGTCGGCCATGATGTCAAACAACATAATGCCCAGAAGGATCATCGCAACTACCCATCTTTGAACAATTGTTACTGTGGAAGTCGCCAATTAAATCACAATGAGACGGCAGATCATCGCAATAGCTTCTCTTGTAGCGTTCGCTCGCGGCGCCGATGTCGACAACTCTAAGCTTGACCCGCTACAGTTCAAGAAAGATGGCACTTTTCAGATTGCCATCTTTTCTGACATGCATTTCGGACAATGTGAGTCTCGCCACCATCAATTGCTGAAAGCATACAATTAACACTGCGATAGATGAATCTACAACAGGTCCCGAGCAGGATCGCAATTCAGTCGAGGTGCTCAACAAAGTGCTTGACTACGATACACCAGATCTGGTAGTCCTCAATGGCGATCTCATCAATGGCGACTCAACGTGGAAACACAACAGCACACACTATATCGACATGATTGTCGAGCCTATGGTTAACCGCAGTCTCACTTGGGCGTCTACTTATGGCAACCATGACCACAACTACAACATCAATGGCGATGATATCCTTGTGCGCGAGCAGATGTGGCCCGGAGCACGCACACAGAAAATGGTCAACAAGACGAGATCCGGCACCACCAACTATTATCTTCCTGTCTATCCCTCTGACTGCTCTGATACCTCGGATTGTAGCCCTCAGATGCTTCTGTGGTTCTTCGACAGCCGTGGTGGAAACTATTATCAGGGCAGCTGGCAGGAGAACTGGGTTGATCAGAGCGTGGTAGACTGGTTCAACGAAACGAACACCGAGCTGACTAGCAAGCACAACAAAACCATCCCTTCGCTTGCTTTTGTCCACGTGCCCCCCAATGCCACTGTTGCGCTTCAAACAGAGCTGGGTATTCGAAAGAACAATCAGCCTGGTATCAACGATGACCCTCCCGTCCCCCAACAGGGATACGGATGGTGTGCCGATGGTACCCCTACCTACGACTGCCCATACGGTGGCCAAGATATTCCTTTCATGGAAGCTTTAGTCACTATTCCCGGAATCATCGGGCTGTTCTACGGTCACGACCATGGAAACACCTGGTGCTACCGTTGGGACACAAAGCTCGATGGAATGGATATCGAAGGCAACGGCATCCATCTCTGCTACGGACAGCACTCTGGTTATGGTGGATACGGTGATTGGATCCGCGGCGCGAGAGAGATCGTTGTGACAGAGGATATGTTGGAGAAGAACGAGGTGGAGACATACATTCGACTCGAATCAGGCGACGTGGTAGGCAAGGTGATGCTCAACTCTACCTATAACGAGGATCATTATCCTGCCACACCGAATACTATGACTTACATGTCGGAGGAAGAGGATAGTGGCGCGTTCAGCCTTTCAGGAAGCTCGGAGTCTGTAATGGTGGCGGTGGGAGGATCGCTGGCAGCGATGGTCTGGTTGATGGTTTGAGGAAGTTCTTTCTACGATTCATGATGATCTGAGATACCCATGCTCTATTTTTATTTGCATTTATACCATTTCACTGATTTTATAGCATCGCTACAGTACCCTCATCTAAGTTACTCGTTTTCTACATTCTAATACAATATATTAGTCAAATAACATTTAAAGCAGTTTCCTCTGTGCATATATACTCCTCAGCCGTGCTCCGGGTTCGTTGCTTCTAAAGCCTTATTTTTTGATACTATGTTCAATGATTAACGGTTCATATTTGCTCTTTGTTGAATCTAACACACACTGAAAGATAGCCAATCATATTAGAACCAAGTCGCCTGCCAGATTACAAAGCACCGTCACTGCACTATTGGTAATCACACCATTGGACTGTCAGCATTTAAATACTCTGAACGGGCAAAACAGCTTTCCCCGACTGATTTATTTCAATCTTTAGTTCCTAGGGGCTGTAACGTCTTCAGACTCAAGAATGATCAAGGCAGTCTTCTTTGACTTTATGGGCACTTGCCTTGACTGGCACAGTAGTGTCACCAATGCATTGCCTCCCGCTATTCCCAAGCCCAAAGCATCAGAGCTAGCTCTCGAATGGCGAAGGAAATACTTTATAGCCAACAGCGAACGTCTTGCTCAGCGACTTGAGCCCGAGGATATTGACGACACACTCATCCGTGTCTTGGATAATGTCCTCGACGACATGCCAGACTACAAACCACATTTCAATCCAGAGATCAAGAAGCAGCTCATCAATGCCTGGCATGCTCAACCAGCTTGGCCTGAAGTTCGACAAGCAATTGAGTCCATCCGCAATGATCTTGGCCTCGAAGTATTCGTGCACGCCAACGGGACCACACGTCTGCAGCTCGACCTCACCCGCTTCGCTGGGCTAAACTTCAACATGCTTTTCTCGAGTCAGTTACTGGGTACATACAAACCCGACCCCGAAGCGTACAACAAGGCTTTACGACTTGTCAAACTGAAACCCGAGGAGGTCGTCTTGGTCGCAGCACATGCGTATGACTTGAGGGGGGCGCAGGCTGTAGGTATGAAGACAATTTATATCCACCGATGGACGGATGATGTGGATGAGGATATTGAAAAGGTCAAAGGCGAGTTCGGGGCTTTTTTGGAGGGTATGGAGGAACTTCCTGCTACTATTAGGAAACTGCAAGGCTAGGAGTCAACCCTTCTCTGTATCAATAAAGGATTACCTCTTTACTCTGACCCAGGATGCAATACCATCTAGTCGCTGTTTGTATGCAACCGGCATTGATCTCGTCAAAAACACCGTGCCTTCAAATCCAATTCCATCCAATTAGACCCAAGAATCAAATCCAAAAATGCCAAATGGTACTGTCGAGCAATCAGCTACTTTTGGGATAGTCAAGGCCGACGATCAATACCACTGCTGCCAATGATCAGCTGTAAGACGGCGCAGCACTGCTCGCACAATCAACCTTTTATGGTTTAGCGTCTGATTACAGTGCCATCAATCTGAATGGCCTCCATCTCGAGCAATGATCCCAATTGGGGATAACCTCATGTAAATCGCTGTAAGTGCTGATAGACAACTACTCACTGGGCATTCTTTTTCTTCAGATAAAAGACCGGCCATGATCCTTTCCAGATGCTGTTCTTCGTCCTTCATTATCCATCGATACTCTCAAGAATTTGAACCCGCTCAAGAAACATGTATTCCGACCAGAAAGACTGTCAGCAGCAGCCATCAGCTGTATTAGAACGGCAGTATGAAGACAATTACTACCAACGACAACCTCCCCCATCTTACCAGGAACACGATACAATGTCCTACACCTCGCAACATACCACATCTTCGTCCCGGCCTATTGTCCTTCCTTCATCCTCAATCGGAGGTGGGTTGGAAGCAACACCCCCTTTCGTCAGGGCATACCCTCCTGTCCTTGACTCGTATGGAATCTCTTCCTCTGAGTTCATGGCGATCGTCGACGCTGTCAATATTGCTCTCGCTGAACCCGCGCCTTTCAAAGCCATGCAGATTGCCGGCGACGGTCTAGGTTTTGCGCCTGATCCTGTTTGTCAAGGAGTTTCCCTGGGTCTCGGTCTAGCTGCAGGTGCCGCCACAGCCGCGACAGCATACATCAGACCTAAGAAAGTTCTTGAAAGGGTTAACCGCGACATCTTTGCTCCAAAAGGCCTGAGGATGGAGATTGTGAAGGACGATGAGGTTATGCGACGACTCAAGATCACGGCCAAAAGCATTGAGCCACTGCAAAGACTCCAAGAGATCAGCCATTGCGTCGAAGCCTTGTCTTTCGATGTTGAACCTCCAGTCAAATCTACCAACATAATAGATCGCGTGAGCGCAAAGCAAGCCTCCATGAAACAGTCCAAGAAAGAGGAGAAGAAACAGAAGAAGGCAGACAAGCGACACCACAAGCGCGAAAAAGCAGCTGAGAAGTATAACTACCCGATTGAATCTATCGAAGAGCGGTACGACTCGGACACGGAGAGTCGCATGGAGAATGAGGCCAAGATTGTGGGATTGGAGGATAAGATCGCGGAAATAAATGCCAAGGCGGATGCGAAACTGGAGGGTGCAAGCGACAAGAAGGTTCGCGAGATCGAGAAGAGGCGGAAGAAAGACCTGGAGGAAGTGGAAAAGGACCGAGCGAAGTTGCTGGAGAAGCATGAGAAGGCTTTGGCAAAATCGCAGAAGAAGTCGGGAAAGAGAGAGGAGAAGGACGAGAAGAAGGTAGCCAAGCTCGAATGGCTCATGGTTCGAGCCCTTTGAGATCCCTATCGCAGCAGATGTTTTCTTTTTTCTTGCAATGGTTGTTAGGTACTTCAAATTAGATGTCATAGACACGGTCAGTCAAGAGCAACCTAGCCTCGACGGCCTCAATTCTCGCCTTCGTCCAATCTCAAATCCATGTGTTCCAGCAATAACATCATTCATAACCTCCTCGGCCATCTTCTCCTCGGCGCTTCCCGGCGGCAAGTTCATACTTGCAATCTGGAGAGGAAATATGAATAACAGCGGCTCTGTACCTGTTGATCCTTCGCCAAGACACGAAATTGCCAGTTGACATATCTCAATCGCAATAGCCGTTCTGATCATTTGCTGATTCTCAAAAGCGACTGGTATCTCAGCTACCATGGGGATTCTGAGACGCATGCAGAGGTCTGACATGCAGAGAATAATGGCTCTTTGTAGCGCAAGTAGTGCTTTGTCTTTGAAGGTGTGTTGAACCTCATCACAGTTGAGCACCATGCCTGATAGGGGACGGGGATGACGGTATAGCGATCCCCAGTCTTCAAGATCGGACAAAGTCACCTCAACACGCTGACGCAAACTATCCACAAATTCGTTATCGACTTCACCTTTTTCCACGAGATCCATATCATGAAGTTCACCTGGAACACGGGCGAATACATTGTGGATAGTGTCGCTAGAGGTTTTGGGCACATCTGCTAGCCACGGGATGGTTTGCCAATCAGCTAGTTCAAGGTAGCAATGACAACGTTTTAGCAGTGCGCATACAATCTTCCCGAGTTAGTTACGGTTTGATCGGGTACTGGATGAGACCTACTATCTCGAAGCGGCACTGTCGTAGAAGCTCCCTGTCGAGAGGTGTTTGATGCCTCCACGGACCTCTTAGTTTGACCTGTATCGAACCATGGTCAGTGAGAACTCATGCGTAAAAGACAATTGGACTTTGTACCAATTGAGAGATTCCCTCATAGTGTCTCAACCAACCATTCTTTTCCGTAAAAGCAACAGTCTCAAACATGCACAGGCAAAGCACGCTCACCAAGGTGTCCCACTCCAAGACAGCTGTTGAACATGACAGATCCGTGTGCACTTTCTTCAGAGCCTTGACGTACTCCCTTGTTCCCAAATCAAAGATGCGTTTATCAGAGTTAGTTTTGCCAAAATACACTGCTGCCAGTGCCCGTATAGAAAGAGAACGCGTTGAAGTGGAAGACGGCAGCGATTCAAGGTTCGTCATTAATGGTAGGACCCCGTCGATTTTGGAGAGGAGATGAGCGTGAATCAAGTCATTCTCGTTGATGAGTGGGCGCAACGGACGACAAACTTGTTGCTCCTTGTGAGCCAGTTGCAATTGAAGCTCCTTGGGTTTCGCCTCAGGCTTGTCTGTAGCAAATCGCTTTGTCTCATCAACGAATTCCTCATAGGTCACATATCCCTCGCAATTCAGACCGGCCTTTTCACATCGTTGACAATGTGGCTTGCCATTATCTAACAGACGTTAGTCAGAACATGCCCCAAAATGGCAGGTGGTTATTGTATAAGTACCGCATTTGACGCGTCTTCGCTTGCAAGTTCTACAAGCTTTACTTCTTCCTCCGCGGTTAACCATGCTTGCGAGTCTAGATTTCGTAAGAGCACCCTCTTTACGAGGTGTGAGGTTGTGATGCGGAGCAGAAGGATGAATATCGCGTGTCAGATTGCGATATTAGGCTATGCCAAGCGGTTTCCTTACTTGCGCCACACTTGAGTCGTCATCATCCTTATCCTCAATACGAGAAAGGTCTACGCAAGAGTATTAGCAACACCAACCACTACAGCTTTCGCTAGACATTTTTGGTAAGTTTTTGAGAAGGAACATGCCCTCTATCAAGCTGAACAGCATCCATATCTAAGCGATGCTTACTATGGAGACCTGCCGTAAAGGATTGGAACCCCTACTCCAGTGCCTCACAGTGGGTGGTGCAATGAAGGAAACAATGGGGATGCAAGACCGCGTAATGATTCACGATATATCTAGACTTTGCAGCAAGTACTTAGGTAGCAGGCGATCTTGAACAGTGTCAAGACATGGCATTGAGCACATGCAAATGATTGACCAGCTCGGCTTATCTCTTATCCTTATTTCTTATCGGTCAGCCCTATTACCTGAATGAGTAAGCGGCTGCTCTGATTTGATCCCCCGTATTTCTGTACGCTCTCACCAATCAAGCCCGGCTGCCAAGGACTTAATCCCTGCTAGTAATAAGGTCTCTTGCGCCGGTGCGACGTTTAGAAGGACCCTCGGAATTGACCCTCTCCACAAGAGAAGAGCCCAGAGCTCAGAGCTCAGAGCTCAGAGCTTCGGACTCATCCCTGCCAAGAACCATCTGGAAATTACTTCTAACCTGAGAATGAAGCAAGGGTCCATTCCGTCGTTTCACAGCCACCTCAGGGGCCACAGTAGCGATTGCAGTTTGAATCAGACAATTCTCCAGATGGCCTGGCCTCTCTGTCTAACATCCATACCCCCAAACTCCATATCCCCAAGGTATCTGATTAAGTATACTCTTGATCTCTTCTCTGTATATCTATGTAAATAATGCTATGCCTATATGTAATACACCGTGCAAATTAATATGCGACTCTATTACTGATTACATTGTTCGTGTCTCGTCATGATGAATGCTTTTTGATGCTGTCCCTGTACCCCGATGTTGCGTTTTGGCAGAAATAGTGATCAATCACCAGTTCCTCCGCCTTGATGTCCAGCCAACCTGGCGCTGAGTCGCCGATACCAAAGCTCAGCAAAATCTCGTCATCAAGGTAGCCGTGGCTACGTTGCGTTGGTTGGTCTCCGTGGTACACCATGCTTCCCGTCCAGATGTACTTGCTGTTGGTCTCACCGTGATACGTGAGCTTCTTGCTGATGCTCATCATGTTGAAGGGCGCAACTGGCGAGTAGACAACGATTCGGTGGTCGTACCACGTATTTGTGTATTGAGGAGGGTCGTAGCGCATCTGCACCATGCCCATAATGACCGTGTTATTTGCCGCAGGCTCGCACTCCCCGCGATTGCAAAGGGTCAAGCTCAGCATTGGCGTCGATTGGTGCACTCGCTTGTCGGTGAGCATAACGTCGTTCATGCAGGTTTTGGTGTCTGAGTGCCATGTCTTGCCCTCGTAGTCGGGGGGGAAGGGCTCGTCGACAGCGGACTCGGCTTCGGCTTCCATGTTCTGGACAGGGTCTTCGGTCGAGTTAAAGCGGTATAGCTGGCTGGGCTCGACCATAAACATCATCTCGTCATCGTCATCGCTAAAAGGGTTGTAGACAGGAGCCCAATTCTTCTCGCGTTGGTATCGGGCATCTGATTCTTCGCCCTCGGGGGGCTGGCGTCGGAGAAGGACAGGTTTGTCGAATGCAATGGGCGGTAGTTTTTTTGCGTGCTTGCCCATTTGCTTGACGAGCTCGGGAACAGCAGCGCGGGCATCGACAATGTACATGCCCTCGCAAAGGTTCTCGTCGTTAACCTGGTGAGTAAAGATAAGCATAGGAGTGCCGTTCTTCCTCCAGAAGAGCTTCATATCCTCGGGGCCAATGTATTTATCCATGTCGGGCTGGTTCTTGCAGTGATGCTCGGGGCCTTGGGATTCTGTAAAGTCCTCAACAAGCATCTTATGCCAATCGTTATCCGCAGTGAGCTCGGGCCGGCCGAATGCATCCCAGGTAAGGCTAACAAAGGTGGCGACTTGCTGGGCGCGTCTGTACTTTTTGCCCTTGATATCTTGGTCGACGTGAGGAGCGCGGGCAATGACGAGGAAGTCGTGCTTGCTGCCCTTTGGTAACTCAAGAAGGGTCGGATTCATAATCTTCTGACCAGTCTTCTTGACGTTGATGGTGTTGTAGAAGCCCAAGTTATTGCGTCGGCTGGTGAGGAGACGGTAGTCGTTGGTTCGCGAGAGTAGAGGGTCGAAGCCGGTGTTTTTGGGGCCGAAAAGGGTGTCGCTCATGGTGAAGATGACGATCATGCCGACCATCATGGCGGTGATCATTACATAGAGCATGATGCGCCTCGGGTGAGGATGGGGGATTTTGACTTGAGACAAGCGCACGCTCAGGTTGCGCATGCTGTTGGGCAGACGCATGTTGGAGATGCGCATCTTGACGTCGACAGAACGCTGCGGCGGGGCAAGAGATGCGACGTCGTGGTTGAGGTAGAGGAGGGTCGGGATCCTCACATGGAGGGAAAGGAAGAGGGCGTGTCGCTGTCTTGCTGGGCCACGATCTGGCTACTAAGCTACCTGCTCTAAGGTATCGGCTTGGATTGAGGTGGTACAAAGGCCGACTGGCAGTGACGGTGACAGTGACAAGTAGTCGAGAAGCGCGAAAAAGGCGGAGAACTAGAAAAGAAAACAAGACGAACGGTAAAAGAGCGGATAGAATGAAGAAGATCAAGAATTGAAAGGAAGGAAGCGTTGCAGCAGAGTTGGATCCGAATGCCCCTAATCACGATCCATTCATTAACTTTTTTTTAAGGGGAGGGGGGGCTTATGCACTCGCCAAATTGTTCTAGCCCGGGTCCCTGTTCAAATTGGCTACGGAGTGCCTTCCATGGTTGGTCAATGCTCTTTTTTTGCTGGTGAGCTGCGCCACATTTAACGAAACCCCCCACCAAAGACTGCCATAACTACAGCCGGCAGTCAGAGACTCAGGGCTGCCATTTTAAATTTAGGTGCATTGATTTAGCGAGCTAGGGGACCAACACTAGATGATCTGCCTGAGCGATGCTGTCAGTGCAAATGTCAGTAACTTCAAGTTTCTAGTGAATCTATGAACCCTACGTGGGGCTATAGTACACATGTCAGGCTTAATATTCCTGATTTCCATCCAAGCATTAGTAGGCACACTACTTGGCAGGCAAAGTCTAGACGATTCTGCCAAGGTGCTGTGAAAAGGCCAGACGTGGCACAGCAGGGACAGAGGTGGAGAATGGGGCAACCTCCACTGCCGTGCATCAAGTCACTCTGTCTACATCTTGACAGTGACCAACTTTCTCTCCTCCATTCTTATCTAGAGTCGCAACGCCAAGTATCGACAAAAAGAAATCAGTGGAGAACAGATTGTCAAGATGAAAATTGGCGATTTGCCAAGCGAACTCTATCCACCAAATCAGCCCTACAATGAACTCTATTCACCGATGTTTCAATTGATGACACTGTATAGAGATGGGTTGTCTAAACGCGTCACACAAAGACATCAATGACATCCTCAACAGAACCTTCTTCGAGCACCAACAACAATCACCTCATCACCTGTAAACTATAAACTATAAACTACGCCTGACGCGTAACCCTCCAAGCCCCAATGATTGATCCTGCAGGATGTCATCTCAATGTTGTGCCGAAGCTGACTTTGTGGTTTCGACGACAAATAACTACCCTACACCAATGGGATGACGACATGCAATAAATAGCCAACGACAAACAGGTCAACAGATACCCAGTGATAAATAACGACCAAAGATAAAGTTCTTGGCTAACCTCGCCATGTCAGGCTGGTTTTGATTGGTGCTGTCGGCCCATGAGGCTGGGCATCATGTTGGTGTCATCAGATGTTTCTCTTCTCCGCACCAATGCTGACTGCCTATACGACTCCAGCTTTCATCTCACATCTCAACTTTGACAACATAAATACGTTTGATCCTATTCATCATGTGCGAAGGCATATTCGGCCTCGAGTCCTGGTCTATTTCCGCGCCGTTGCGTAACGAGCGAGTCGAGGTAACCATAGGTGATTTAAAGGGCTTCTGTGTCCGCAACCAGTCATTCAACGCCTTTCGTCTACTCCACAGACCTCCGGTACAGCTTGGCCAAGCCCTGATGAAGCGCAATTGTCTCGCTCCACTCTCTCTAATAGAGAAGCTGCCGCCAGAGTTGATGAGCAGCATCTGTCTGTACCTTCGGCCAGCCCACTGCATCGCCTTCGGGCTCTGCTCTCAAACCCTTTGGATCCAAGTGATGACTGTCATTCGTTTCTGTCGCCGTTCATCAACGTGGGTGGATACACCGATATTCATCACTAGTAATAAACAATTGAATGCCCTTCAGGAGGAAAGTCACGACCATGAATCTAAACTTCAAGACCCTCAAAATGCAAGCCAAGACGCGGTTCGCAACTCTCACCTGTTTGACGCGCTAAAGCAGGCGAGGAAGCCGAATCAGTTACGCGACTATACTTTCTTGTTTCCCTCGAATATTAACCCCCCTTACCTCCAAGAACTTGTTCGGCTATTACCAACGAGTGGTATCTCTAAAGGGTTTCATCAGCTGATGGAGTCGTGCCTGTTTCCCGACGGATTTGGTGGCCAAGGCCAGTGGTGCCTTCGTGATTTCACCACTAACGAATTCATCCGAATGGAACCTGTCCGGGATCCTAGCATCTCTGAGCACCCTAGCATCTCGCTGACTCGAAACCCTTGGATGACTCTAGATATTTTACTTGCATGGCTCATTACATGGCAACCGGGACGTAACATAACGTCAGAAGATGTCCCCAGTGGAAACCTAAGAGATCAGATTAACGAGATCTTTACCAACCGTGGTGCCAGATTTACCGCATCCGATCGTACTCAGATCCGATCGTATTTCACAGATATGTCCTCTGGACGATGGGCAGGCCATTCTTTAGATGTCGTGCAACTGATGCACAGCAAGATGGAAAGTGGCTGGACAGATATCACGGGCGAGATTCAGGATATCTCCCAGCGATGGTTTGTTGCAATATTCTATGAGGCGTCTAGGTTGGGATATGATAAATATGTCGATTACTGGAGGTGGTTTGCGTTAGACCAGATGAACAAATAGCCAGAATATTATGCTGTTTGCTGAGAATACAATTTTTATTGCCTGGTTTTGCGAAATAGGTCTGTAGAATCCTTGCAGCCCGGGTGTTTTGTTTGTTGACGATGACGCTAGGCCTCAATCTATATTCAATTGATGGCCCAGTTTTTAAGCCCAAGACTATGAAACAAGACAGTGACACGGTCAGTGGATCTGAAAAGGCTTGAATTTATCGATGATCGACTTGAAAGTTGGTCTAATGCATGGAAAAAGAGATTAAGTATGATGTAGAGGTGGCAGCGTCCCGTCCCATTATGCATTGGTCCCAATTGTGAAACATATGAAACGACAACAGCTATTCGTCCAAGAACGAAGCTTAATACTGTGAACTGTGATATACATAGTACGCGTCGGCTTGAATCGCGATGAGGTTGTATTTCTTGATTTTTGAGCCGCCAAGTCCCAAGTCCACAGGCTCGGATAATGCGGCCTCGGCTGACGGTGTTGCCAATGTCTTTGTTATGGAGCCTCAAATCTCCGCACCCAATCAGAGGATTACACAGAGACAAACTGCAAGGAACAGGAACAGGCCAGGGCGCCAGGCAGGTTTAGTCGTGGATCTTATTCATGCTTGTGACGTCAAGGACACGGCAATCGACAGAGACTACCTAATGATCTCATATAGAAAAGTAAACAAACTAGACTAGGATATAATAGATATAGATCTGCTCCATAGTCAATGGACTTTACTTTGAGATCCTCAGAGCATCTGGACGACTTCTACTGACTACTGCCTACTCACAATGCCTCGTCAAAACAACCCTCTGAGCAAGGCTCTTGTGAGCCTGCTGCCTCTCGCAGCCAAGGCTTCAGCTGCTTCTCTCAACTCCGAGTACACCTTCAACCCTCTGCATCACCTCACAGGAATCGCCCCTTACTTTGAGTCCCAAGATCCTCCTGCTTCTCCCGATGCGCCTCAGGGCTGCACAGCTGAGCGCGCCGCTTACTTGGTGCGACATGCTGCCATCTACGCCAACGACTTCGACTACGAGGAGTACATTGAGCCTTTTGTCGAGAAGCTTGAGAACAAGACTGGCATGGATTGGTCCAAGATCCCCTACCTGAACTTCCTTGCCGACTGGGAGGCCCCCATCTCTGATGCCGAAGTCTCTCTCTTGACCAACCTTGGTCGCCTCGAGGCTACCAAGCTGGGAGTTGACCTCGAGTTCCGATACCCCGAGTTCAAGCAGCCCAAGAAGGTCTGGACTTCCACTGCCGAGAGAACTGTCAAGTCTGCTCAGTCTTTTGTCCGTGGTCTTCAGGCCGACGACACATCTATCAAGGTTGAGCAAATCTACGAGTCTGAGGAGTCTGGTGCCGACAGCTTGACCCCTTACAAGGCATGCCCTGCTTACTCTGGCTCCACCGGTAGCGAGGAGTCTTCCAAGTACCAGGAGAAGTACGCTAAGCCCATCGTTGAGCGCTTCAACGCCCTTGCCTCTGACTTTAACTTCACTATCAACGATATTTTCGGCATGCAGCAGCTCTGTGGCTACGAGACTGTCGTCCGTGGAAAGTCACCTTTCTGCAACCTGGAGCTCTTCACCTCCGATGACTGGCTAGGCTGGGAGTACGCCGAGGACGTCCGATACCACTACAACGCTGGCTATGGCAACGAGGTGTCCGGCTACGTCGGCATGCCCTGGCTCAACTCGACCGCTGATCTTCTCATGAACAAAGACTCTGACGAAGACCTATATGTCAGCTTCACCCATCGCGAGCTGCCCCCCATGGTTCTCGTTGCGATGGGTCTCTTCAACAACTCCGAACCCGGTGGTAGCGAGTCCCAGATCAACGACACCATGCCTCTCACCAAGATCAACTACCGCCGCGCCTGGAAGAGCTCACACATCCTCCCTTTCCTGAGCAACATTGCCATCGAGCGACTGAACTGCACAGGCAGCTACGGCTACGAAGATGGAGAGTACTACCGCGTGTTGGTGAACAGCGCACCTCAGCCTCTGCCTTCTTGTGAGGATGGCCCGGGAACTAGCTGCACCCGAGACAGCTTTGAGGAATATGTCCAGACTCGTGTTGATAAGTTCACTGGCTTCACTGACAAGTGCGGTGTGGACTATGACAACTCTACCGACATTCTGTCTATTTACCACGAATAATGATGTTCAAGATTAAATAAGCTTCACGTAATGAATATTTAATATAGTTTTTTACAAAATAACAATTTTACAATTTGAACTTTCCAGTAGTCATTTGTTGAGGACATGCGACGTTATCAGCAATATCTTGGTGATACATTAAGGTTACGTAGAGACAATCACATGAGATAACAACTCAGCAAACATGCCATGATCGACTCAAGGTTTAGTTTCCAATCACTGTGGCCCAGCCTAGAACCAATGCCGAGATCAGAAGCATACGGAAATATCAGCTGGAAGATTCTTTGCTTGACAAGGTCTGCGGTTCTGCTTCACAAACTATAACTACTTACTTTTTCAGAATTACAAAGTTTAGAAATAAAATTTTCTTAAATAAAAATGATAAAAGGAGACCAGATATTTAAACATAACATCGTTCCTATTCACGCTTTCTCATATTTCATCCCAATACTCATCCCTCATACTTAGATTGCTTCCTATCACAGCCGTTTACATCATACAAACACAGTAGCCATGTGTCTAGACGTCTGCTTCCGTGGTCTGTGGTTCGTAGAAGACGAACCTCCGGCTCCAACCTTTACCCTGTTTCCCCAACTCCCGACCGAGCTCCGCTTGCTCATTTGGAACGCTGCACGACAGCAGGACCTCCACACCGCATACAACATTTGGCAATCGGACTGGACAAATAAGAGAAATTACAGGCTCCCCAAGGCACCAAGAGCCGCTGACGGGTTGTTTGGGGCCTGCTATGAGTCTCGGGAAGTTGCGCTGGCGGCAGGCTCATATCTGAAACTCAAGTATAAACTGTGGTTTCTTATACCATGGCCACATCACGAATTGATATGGATCGACAAGAATGTCAAGACTCTGATGCTGCCCATTAATGTCAATGCATTATCAACAATTTCTCGATATCCGAAGAGTATTGAGTTTGTTGCCAAGATCGATCCCTCGAAGTCATGGATAAAGACCACATCGAAGTTCTTGGCATCAACGAAACGTCACCACAGCATCAGAACCATCTTGAATGGTGTTATGTGGATACCATTTCGCTATAGTAAGGGAAACAACACGGAAACCCATCCCTGTGTGGAGTCAGAGACAGCTGTAGTGTCGCTCGACGATCCAAGGATGGTGCAATATTTGACTTCGGCATTTGAAAGCCATGCAGTCATGACGTTGAAAGAACGTTTACCTCGAGCATGCTACCGGAAGAGCGCCATGAACTTCCTCGTCTTTGCCAAGTTTAAGGAGAGACACGTGTATGGTCGGAGGCGACATCTTTTACCTGATGGCATCAAGCTGAAGGGCGCTATCGTGTTCGGAAGACCGCACTCGTTCGACTGCTGGCACCTGGAGTGGCTTTTACGCATTATGGACACGTTTGTGTGTCGTAATGAGGACGACGTAGACGTGGAAGAGTGGAATGCCAGGATGTATTATGGAGATAACACAAGAGTGTTTCAAGACATGGACTGGAATTATAGACGGATGATCAGAAGTCTAATAGAAGAATAGAGAGCATTCACACAAGGGGGAGGCCCAAATATAATAATGAAGATAAGCATCATCCAAATGGTTAATAGACTAAAAATACTCGCCTGGACGTTTGACTTCGAATCATCACTTGGTCTTGGAATCTGCCTTCTGCTCTTCCAATTTGCGTTCCAGAATATCAACCCCTCCTATTTTCTTGGTTAAGCTATCAAAAGTGCCAACTGGAAAGAGGGTGGCATATCGTGCTGCCCCTGCCGAGCCGCCTCTGGAGACTAGATGAGGTACTTTGCGTTGAGTGAGATCAGCAGCGACCTGTTTTGCCCACGTCGTGGCATCTGGCTTGGTGATCCCTGGCATGTTCCCAGCCATTGTTGATTCAATTTCCTCTTTGGCGATGCTGTAGATAGAGTTCTCTGGCAGCTTGGCCTCGGGCGCGTTGGCAAAGAATGTTGAGTTGACAGCACCACTCAACAGGTTGATAACCCGAATACCAAAAGGTCCAAGTTCGAGTCTCAAGCTTTCAGTCAAGCTGGCTGCTGCCGCCTTGGATGCTGCATATGCGCCTTGGAACGGGGTGCCGACGCAGAGTAGTCCTGAAGCAGACGTGTTGTTGATAAGCATGCCGCCATGGGAAGACTCAACCAGTAGCGGTAAGAAGATCCGGGTTACTCGAATAATGGAGAAGACGTTGAGTTCGAAAACATCATGGATCTTGTCTATGTCGATGTCAAGGATGGGCATGCTGTATCCAGTACCTGCGTTGTTGACTAGAGCATCCAGTGAGCCTCCAGTGAGCTTCTTGACCTCATCTGCGGCCTTTGAAACGGACTCAGTGGAGTTGACGTCCAGCTGTATGCATTCGATGTCAGCTTCTTGGAGGGCCTTGAGCTTTGAGAGATCTCGGCCTGATCCGAAGACTCGCCATCCGAGCGGTTTCAGAGCCAATGCTAACGCAGAACCAAGGCTGCCATCCGAGCAGCCAGTTATCAGAATTGTTCTTGGTTCAGACATGATTGACAAGGGTATTATGGACAGATAATGAAAGAGGATAAGTGACGTGGGATTTTGGACCAGCGCTGTTTGCGATTGGGACAAGATCAGAAGCGAAGTGGAAATAGGACAGGTTACCAAACTTTTAGATAACCATATATACTACTTATGCTTCTTACCCTGATTGGCCAGCCCACTTCTTCTGTTTTTACAGGTTCATAATTGCCTCGGGGAACCGCCTAGATAAATGCCGTCTTACGTGAGATTTGCCCGAATAGACCAAGCGTCAAGGTCCCTGTCGAACAAAGAACCATACAAGGCAGATCGCTTGATCAATTGATAACAGTGCATGTGTTAGGGCTGACTCTATTATTAATACAGTTTCCACCAAATTGATCGAGGTCCGCGTGCTGCCAGAGAAGGGTATAGGTAAGATGAGTTATTTATTGAGCCAATAGATATGCTTGGCTACCTCAATAATAGTGATTACCGATTAGCTGCTAGGTTATATAAAGAAAGATGTTTATAATAAGCAGTCAGAGGGTTTCATTAGGTTGGCGCGGGCCTTGATCAATTTCGTGGAAATGTACGGTAGTCTAACAGATCCCTCGAATGGCTTCATCTTCACAGCGTAATCAACTGTTCGTTTTACTCTCAAGATGGTTATTTAGTTACAGAGTTGCGAAGCTCGTAAAAGAAGTCGATAGATGGTTTCATGAAGAATATTCTAATGTAATTACTCCCTTCCCATTGCGTGCTCAATCTCTCTAAGTGCAGAAAGAACCTTCTCATCATATTGTCTTCGCCCAACAACTTGCAAACTGATAGGCATACCGGCAAATTTCTCAGGGTCGTACTGGTCATATACAAACTTATCGTCATCGTTCTTGGGTACATAGTTAACATCCTTGGGGTCTTTGGATGGATCAACTGTTGTTACTGGGAAAACTGCTGCTGGGCTATAGTACTGTCAGTGAGTGACTTGAGTCTCCAAGAAAATAGACCTACTAGTCCAGGAGGTTCCAGTGAGAGGTATATCCCCAGTAACGTGACTGTTCATGGGGAGATGCTGCTCCAAAATAAGGCGGGCACAGAATAACATCAACTTCTCTATCGTCTTCTTTGCCTGTGTAGGACCAGGCGCGAGCATACGCGGCGCGGTAGTCTTCTCGCTTGGTGCAAAGCTGGATAAAGTGTTAGAGACTGGTCATGTGGACTCATAAGATTGCACTTACCTGCCACAACTCGTGCATGTTCATGTTCTTCACGCTTGGCTGTTCGATAATGAACTTAGTCAAAGGTAGAACAGGCTCTCCAGCTGCTTCGAGAAGATCCAGGGCTTCCTTTCCTCCATCAGGCCAGTATAATGCTGAGAGTATTTCCCAGCCCTTGGCATGGTCCAAAGGTTCACAGTCCCAGTCTACGACTTGGTGACCAGCTTTGCGACAAGCCTCTGCGACTTCTCTCAAAGCTCTGGTCATTGGCGGATGAGGCTGCACGACACCGTCCCACCACTGAATGGCAATCTTCAGAGGTCGGTCGAATTTGTATGGTGTCCACTCCTTGGCGGTAAGAGAAGGATCGATGAGCCATGGCTTGGATGCCAGTGCTACCTTCATGAAAAGCTCAAGGGACTCGCGGTCGACAGTCATCGGGCCTGCTGTAGAAGACACAGTCTCTTTTCCAGCCATGATTGATCGTGCACCCATGATTGAGATGCGCTTGAGAGTCGGTCTGTGACTGTATCAGTATATACCGACACCAATTTTACTTGAGTGGTGCTCACTTAAAACCATAGATTCCGTTATGGGCTGCGGGACAACGAATACTGCCACCAATGTCACCACCAACACCCTGTTCATGTTAGCGAAAATAGATGCCTCATAAGAAAACTGCTTACCATGATACTTCCTCGGAATCCAAGGAGGGCTCCTTCGCCTCCACTGCTACCGCCAGCCGTCAAATCGCGGTTGAATGGGTTTACGGTTCGTCCATATATGGTGCTGCTGGTTTCAAGATGCATGATCGTCTGAGGCTGTGTAGTTCGTGCGTAAAAGACACATCCTTCGTTATATAGATCGTCGTAAAGCAGGTTGGATCCATGGGCCTTGTTGATCCATGCTACAAAAGACGCATGGGTCGACACATTCTCCCCAACCATGCCGTGATGTTCCTTGGCTGAGATTGGTAGACCAAAGAGCATACCTTTGGGCTCAGGTAGTGAATCGAGATATTTCGCGCGCTCAATAGCTTCATCCCACATGAGAGTGACCAAGCAGTTGGTCTATCATAATCATTGTTAGTATCATGCTCCGTCGTTAATAGAGATCACTCACCGCAACTTGAGCCAACGCAGCTCTCCGCAAGAACGCACGAGTAACTTCTTCGACCTTGATTTCTCTCTTGCGAAGGACGTCTAGAAGTTGAACTGCAGTGTAATTTTCCGTGATCTCTATCTCACGTGCTGTCAAGACTGCTTTGGGGAGGTCTTGACAGTTGAGAGGAAGCTCATCGGGGACACCTTGTAGCTTGGGCTCGACCTTGGCAAGACCGCTATCACGTTGTTGCAGCGCTGCTGCTACGGTTTCTTTGTAACTTGCCATCTTGTCTAGATTGGTCTATGAGGAACTAGTGAAGGGTTAGTTCTGAGAGTCTAATGTTGGAAAGTCAAGCTCTGTGGTTCATACTTACAATGAAATTTATGTGATGATGTCTAAGTAAAGTCGGGACGAGGTTTTTATTAAGAAGTGTTTCAAAGACATGATAAGAGTCTCCAATAATCATCATGTCATGCGGGGTTACGGGTGCAGATCGTCCGCGGCTTATCTTTGTTGAAGCCGAGCCGACGATATCCAACCACTAGACCCCGCAATCCAACGCCCTTTACTGTGTCATGTCAAGTGAGTGATACGGTGAATCAGTAGCCAAGACCCGTGACAATGACTGTAGGCGGGTAATACATATGTAAGATTGAGCTGACTGGCACTAGCAGTCCCAAGACTAGAGCTTTGAAAATGACAAAAAGACTAAAATAGCCCAAAGCGTGGGTGACCGTCAAAATTACAACCGAGTATTCTTCAGAGCAGGGCATTTTCAATGTTTTTGTTCTGTTCACAGGCAGATGACATGCTATATCCGTGTTAACACCTCCTTCTACTTGACGTTAGCTGTCCTTCAAACTGGGAGGCGTCCTGTGGACCCTGGGGGCTGATATTTAGCGCCCCCATTTGCTTGCTGAGGTATATGGAAGTTAAGGCACTCCAACCGCATCACATGGTGCAAATGAAGCCGCTAATAAACTCCCCGTGACATCTACAAGACTAATAACCAAGGTATATGTTGAACAGCGAACGATATACTTAATAGTCATTTAAGCCTTCGACCCAGTACAGTGAGGTAAGCATTACTATACTCTGAAGGCCAACATCCATTCACTCAATGAGACGGGAAGTTGTCACTGATTTAGGCAACAATCTATATAGCATACAATAGGTCCTCATTCTCATACATACGACCATACCTACCAGAAAATACGGGATCCCGTCCGCTCTCCCATAGTCAAGCTGGTAAGGGGCGGATTAGTAGTTGGGTCGGTGACGACCAGCGAATCCCCGCTGTTGTATGTTGTCTTTTTGCTGTCGTGGGACATCTGGATGTAACCAACGTCTTATCTATCGCGTGTATCCATATCTATCTGCTTGCCTTTGTCTCAGCACTCAAAACTGACCGTACACTTGATATCTTTTTGCTCTGGTCGAGATATGCCATGGTTGAGATGGCTGGGTAAAAAACTATATATTGCAATGAAATTTCTATCGCACGCAGGAATTGATCTATCTATCCTCTCATCATCGCCTCGCATCTATCTCGTCTATAATCATCCTCGTCATCGCTATCAGAATCCGACGACACCAAACACTCTTCCTGCCTCCCCAGCTCATTCATAGCTATATCATCACCCCCAAGCTTGGTATAGGCCATCCGCTGCCTCAAAGTCTTATACTTCCTAATTCCAAATATGAGTGCAAGTACAAATACCGACACCGCAACAG
This sequence comes from Fusarium praegraminearum, assembly GCA_002093855.1. NCBI lineage: Eukaryota > Fungi > Ascomycota > Sordariomycetes > Hypocreales > Nectriaceae > Fusarium > Fusarium praegraminearum. The sequence continues at coordinate 81,337 of LXHY01000087.1, forward strand.
CCAGTATACCCAACGATCTCCATAATCTCCACCCTCTGATACAGCACGGATACCATGCCATGAAGATGCCGACGGCCCATTCTTTCCAGCCCGTCTTTCGCGGATGATCGCGAACCAGGCCTTTGCGAACAAGATGTTTGAAACGTGGACCATTGGGTCCAGAGTTGAATCGCTTGAGGCCGAAGTGCGGAACTGTTTTCTGACGTGGATCGGAATCTGGGTACCTGATATCTCCCCAGTGACCGACGAAGTCAAACCACGAGGTCAAGTTCTGAGCAGGTTCCGTCGCGGACGGCTGGAGGGGAGAAATTATTGGTGTAATGGTTACGGTGTCGGGGTTGAAACGGTAGAAGTAGGCTGATAGGACTGGATCCCATATCTTGCCCTCGTCGCAGTAATCGAACAGGGCTGCATTGTGAACTTGATGACTGTGTTATGATAAGTATTGGCTACAAACAAGTGTAATAGAGTAGCTTACCCTCTTGCTGGATAGTTGGCATGAGAACCGGCGGCGCTGTATGAAACAGGCTGTGTTTCAGTTAATAAATATCTCGAAAATGCAATAGTGGTTCTAGTTGACGTACTCTTCCATCGGTTATGTTGATCCTCGAGTCGTCCCACTCGAAACCAACGCCATCGACATGCTGGCTGTAGTATACACCAACGGGAGTGCCGTTGTGAAACCTGACCATGTTGTGTTCCCTGGGACGAAATGTCAGTTCGGTGTCTGTTTCAGGACGAAGCTCACTAACCAATCTCCAACATGATTGCCAAAGTGTATCCCGGATGATAAGTGGTCACCTGCGATAAAGCGGTTGATTGGCTCCAGGACTTGAGTGATGTTTGGTCCCTCATTGAATGAATAGAAATAGAAGTAGAAAGCGTCGACATCTATGTCACTCTTTTCAACCAAAATCACAGCGCAGGGCACAGAATCGTGAATTCGCCCTTTAGCATCGGGTGCCTCGCCCAAAATCCAAGTTGGATATGTCAAAGGGTCCTCTTTGGAAGTGAGTGCAACTTCTTCGCCTCCATAACCATTGAGATCTCCAAGATTCTCTAGGTCGAGTGAAGATGGGCCGCTGATTGGCTGTCGATTAAGTTTGGGGATAGTGTTGGAAATGTGAGCCGCGAGATCGCTCGGCATGAAGCGATCTTCCGGGTGCAGCCATACTAAAGGTGCTGCGATATTTATTAATATTGGTCAACAAAGAATTCGCGATATAACTCACCATGACTGGCAACATAGTCAGGACAGCGGTTTAGGCCCGACGCTTCCGAGGCAGCAGGAACAAAGATGCTGGTGAGACTGAGCAGTAACAGCTGTTTCGGTACAGTCATTTGACTCAACGCGCCACCAAACATCTCAATGCCGTCCTGTCTAGCAGGATCTTTGATGTTTGTGACTTGTTGTCAAGAAGCAAACAGATCTAAACCCGATCTGATGAGAGATACCAGGGACAAACTGCTTATTCAGCAACGGGATCTTCGGCATTAAATGCGTCGCGTTGATTGGTGGTGCCGTACAAAGACCTCCACTTGTAAGTCTTGGTGGACACTGATTGCTAGGACAGACAACGGAGATACGAACAGATACTAAAGGGAGATTGTTGATGACGCGTGAATAAACTAAGGAAGACTATGATTAGATAAAGGTGTAAGGGGGGTAGGCCTTACCAGGTATCAGGTGTCGCAGGCTGATACAACATGTTTTGGAACATGAGAACCATCGAAACTGCCCAATTCAATCAATTAATACTGCAACGTCCCCTTGTGTTCTTGATAAATCTAATGCCTAAAAAAGGAAATCGTGTTATAAAAAGAACCATTATGTAAGGAATCTAGATTTCTAATTATAGTTCGCTTCCGGTAATGAGATCCATCTCGTTTAATGGTACCGTTTTGGTTCTAAATACCAACTTGTGACCAATAACCATGACGAGGAATAAGATCAAACTGATATAGTTCGTAAAGAACTTGCTCGTATCCCACTCGATAAATACTTCAAATCCGCTAGTGACTATGATCAAAGTGCTGAAGAACAACCCATACCAAGATAGATATGGTTGCAAAGGGGCCACATAGGGTAGGCTCGTACGAGGAATGCCTTGAAGCGAAAGAGCCTTCATAAACCGGATATGGCAGAGTGAAATGATAGCCCATGCTATGAATCCTGCAACAGAGGTAATGCTCAGGAACCAGTTAAACACAACAGTGCCATTGTTTGACAGGTTGAGGAATGATAAGAAGCCAACAGCTGCGCAGACACCTACAGCGTTGTACGGCGTTCCGAACCGATTTGTTTTCTTCAAAAACTTGGGTGCATGGCCCGAGTCCGCAAGCGAGATAAGAATTCGGCTGCTGGAATACACATCCGAGTTGGCAGCAGTCAAAACAGCAGTCAGTAGCACTGCATTGAGAATTGATGGAAGAATTGGAACTCCGGCCAGCTGGGTGACGATGACAAGAGGGGATGCTGAAGCGTCATGCGATCCACTAAGGAGACCCTTTTCGGTGGAAGGAATATTGAGACCAAGAAAGAAGACTGTTGCGATGAATATTGAAAACACTCCCCAAAAGGTCCAGCGCATCGCTGAAGGGATCGTCTTCCGGGGATCTTTCGTTTCGCCGGCTCCGATAGCCACTAACTCGGATCCCTGATAACTGAATCCGGCGGTGATTAAGACTGACCAGAAGCCAACAAATCGTCCAATATCGCCTGCGACAATGTGTTCATTGAACGCGCCAGGGTCTTTCCAGTATTTGAATCCGATATACCCTTGGTCTCCAACACCTGCGTTGACGCATATCGAAAATATGATAAAGCCAATGATCGTGACGACTTTGATGCTGGAGAACCACATCTCGAATTCTCCAAACCAACGAACAGGCATGAAATTGGCTGCTGTGAAGAGGAACCAAAATACAGTAATCCAAATTCCGATACTAAGGTCTTTCTCCCAATACTGGATGATCAAGCCTGCCGCTGTCAGTTCAAGGGCAAAAGTGATTGACCAGCTGAACCAGTAAATCCAACCCATAGCGAAGCCAAACGTGGGGTCGAGGAAGCGCGTCGCGTAAGTTGTAAAGGCGCCCGCGACAGGGATATATGCTGCCATTTCGCCAAGCGCTGTCATGACTGAGAACAAAAGCGTTCCAACAAAAATGAAGGCTATGAGAAGTGATACAGGACCAGCCGTCGCCAGGGCGTTTCCTGTTCCGATGAAAAGACCGGTACCGACGGCGGCGCCTATGGCGATGAACTGAAGATGACGGCCATGGAGAGCTCGTTCAAGTTCTGTACCTGTGGCTTCGGAGCCGTGTTGAAGAGACTTGGTTGAAGGCGCTGACTCGTGGGCCTCTTGTTGAGGGTCTGGTTTAATGTGTAAGTCCATCATTATCTAGATGGAGAGTTTTCTACCAAAGTAAAGACAAGTGACCATGAGGACAAGCGGAAAGAGAGATCTCTTTATTCTTTTTGGTCCGGACGACATATTGAGACTCGGAACTCTTGATAAGTAGGGTCAATCATGTCCGGAGACTCTCGATGTCTGATAGTGCTTAACAATCTTGTCGCTGAAAGGCGAAGATGGTGGAGTCAAGAAAGCTCGAATAGGGTTACCATTAGATAATAGTTTGTCATAATCATCAGTGTTACCTTTTACCCGCACCGTAAACCATTCTTTTCTCTATATATCAGTAGTAAACCCACTTGTGAGCATTGAGCGGTTTATATGTCGAGCCAAGGCGCAACCATATCGAAGCTAGATCAACACTAGAAAGTCAAGATGCATGAACCAGCCGGGGTGGCAGAGTGTGGCGTTCCGTAGAATCACGCTATTAGAGTCACTGGCTACATGTGTCGTCTTCACAAGGAGAAATCGATCTGCCTATGTCATGTCTTGTTAGGGCGGATGTCGAGGTTGGGCGCGGTGGGTCTAGTCCTTGAAAGGCGGAGGCTAGAAAACTGTCAACATCGACACCTTCCTATTATGGTAATTTTTTGTAGTCATTATCATAAGTTAGAAGCGATTTCGCTTGAAAGATATAATGTTTTCGCTGGCAGATACAAATACTAGCCTTGACTTTAGTTTCGTCACGACTAGACTCTGTGGGACATGTCGCAGCTACCAAAATCGCTTGCGGAGTACTTGGAAACCGTGAGAGTTGAGCTCCTCTTGGTATGAATAGCTAGCCGTTCGTTCTTGAGTCGCAATCGAAGGATATGGACACATGCCCAAAGGTGCTGGTATCACATATATCAGCTTGGCAAGCCAGTAGTTGGGACGTTATTGTAGTCAGGCGAGATTCAGCATCACATCAGGCTGTACCAAAAGAAGGACATTTATCAGTTAACCGAGACACGCCAGGTCACACATAGAAGAGACAAAGGACATAGAAGTAGTAGGCCCCTTGGATCACGTCCTTAGCGATTATTGCTACAACTCTCAGCTTCGAGAACAGAGGATAACATAGCATATGCTATATAGAAGCGGGTCTCCAAAGCCAATAACGAGCAAGTCTTCTACCCCAAGCTGCTTGTCAAACACTTGACAGACGTAACGAAGCAGGTGTCCACGACGAGGAAAACACCCACCTACTATTGGAAAAAGAAAAATACAGACTCATTCAACATCCCAGAGACAAAAGAAATGCGACCGAGGGGAATCGAACCCCTCTCTAACGCTTGGAAGGCGTTAATGCTAACCACTACACCACGGTCGCTTTGTGGTGTTGATGTCGAGATGCCTTCAAAACACAACTCATTTTCGACGCACCATCTCACTGACCACAACCTGTATGCACCTCTGATAGATCGCTCTTACTTGGAACAACAACTAGGTCGAGTTATATCGCGTAAAAGACTGACAAGGATACTGCATCACTATGCCAGTTCCAGTCCAAGCTACCTAACACAATGGGTTGTGGTCAGGCTCTCATCTGGAAACATCAACTGCCCAGAGTAAAGATGTTTCCTTTTTTCCTTTTCTATCAATCCCATCTAAATGATCTCTCATCGTTTTGTGGAATATTGTCCTCCGAAACCCCACCAATAGAAAGGGAGTTTGCGTGGCCTCGTTTCACATAAACTTTGTGATATAGCCAAAGAAGTAATAATGAAACTGGGTATGACACATAATCATGTAATTAAATGGTTAAAGGACGCAAAACTCATCAAAGTTTTATTCAGGCGACCAAGTTATATGAATGACTTGAACTCAATATGTACGGTGAATGGTGGCTTCTTGTGATGAAACGCACGAATAGAAGCATCTAGTCTGCTAACGCAGATTCCCCTTCAACAATTGAATTGCTTACATATAAGAAGCATCATAAAAGCCCTTGGAAGCGTAGCTGGATGTCAGGACAGTGGAGATAGAAACAGCAGAGCTCAGCTTCTTGGAGAATGAAGCGCGGGCACCGGTAGAGCCAGCACCTGTGTTGCCGAACTCGTTGAACTGGACGTGACCAGTGTTCTCTTCACCCTTGTTCCAGATAGACCATCCGGCGGGGTGGATGGCAGCGCTCATGCTGGTCTTCTGGAATGTCACACGGGCGTATTCTCTCCAGGGTCGGCCAAGGTAGTAGGCACCATTGGCGACGTTGTTGCCGGCGGCAGCGGCGATGTTGCAGTTGTTAAAGACGTAGTTGGACGGGTTGGAGTCAGAGTCTCGGCCGTTGGCTACGTTCGTTAGTGATGCTTTCTGACGATTTCTGTTGCTAGACTAACCAGTGATGTAGCCGACGGAGGCAGAGACGACGCGAAGGTCGTTCTTCTCGAACCAGACAGACGCGCGCTGGCCAAAGATAAAGTCAGTGGCACCAGCGATCATGCACTTGGAGTACAGCTGGTAACCCTCATTGGCGAGGAGGGTATCTTGGAAACCGGTGAGAGCGACACCGCTATAAGAGAGTCAGAAGAGCCCTAATGAATACTCCAAATGATGCTTACTAGTATCCGCTGTCGGCATAGGCACTCAGAGCGACAGCCTGGCTGCCCTGTCCATAAGTGTTGGCAACATTGACGTTGTACAGCTTAAAGTTGGCAGCCTTGACACGAAGTGTGGCAGTTCCGTCGTTGTTGAGGCCATCTGCTTGGCTCTTCTTCGCCGTGATGGTGACCTTGTTACCAGCATAGCCGCTTGTGTCGGCAGTGTATCCGTAAATGGTAAGCTGGGCGTTGCGTGCAGAAACAAGAACCTGCTCGTTGTAGGTTCCCTGGTCGATGAAGATGCATTGGGATCCCGAGGCAGTGGTTGAAAGAGAGTTTACCGCAGACTGGATGGTGCCGAATTGGCCTCCCTTCTTGACCGTGATACATCCACTGGGTGCTGTGGTTCGGCTGGCAGCCAGCACCGCAGTGACGAAGTTGAGAGTTGCAAAGAGCTTCATGGTGATGTGTAGGTCTGAAGGGATCAAGGCAGGCCAATGGTTGAGTGAAAGTGACAGTGGCCGGTGAAAGACTTATATATCATGGCCGTGTGCAAACCCCTGATATATGCATCTTCTGATGCATTCTCATGTAGAGTAGAGTGCAGCCCTAAACCTTAAACGCAGCGTGGTACTCATTTTAAATGATTGGTGGAGAAAAGCCCTTGACGAAAATACGAGGCCATTTTGTCAAGGATCAATGCCACTTCAATCTGGGGGTTAGCTTGTCTGCCCCCGGAGTGTAAAGCTCCGCTGTTGGTTTCGGCCGTTTCAAGCCCAACGTTGTTTCCCCAAAGCAGTTGACTCGAATGAGCATAGCAGGGTTATATCGATCGATTTATAGTCACGTCTAGATCGCTGCCAGGGCATGTCTTTGGTGGATTAATATTTTCCGTATACAACGCTGAGTAAATCCGGGGAACACAAGTTTCGTGATTCCCTTCCCCCCAATCTTCCATTTCTCCACTGGCTTAGCGTTGCGCTCGAGTTTGTGGTCAGATGCGCGTCCTGTTCAAAGCGTGAATTGACTTTGTTACGCGTTACAGTTACATTGGAAGACTATGAGCAGGGATTAGGATTGGGGGAAAAGGATTCGACAAAAGTCAAAAGAAATGAACAAGGCAATTGCATGACGCAACCAATTCACCATTGGAACAAAACGAAAAGTAGCTGACAGAGAAGTAAATTGACCTCTGAACACAGAGTCTAAAGACTATGGAATACAAATCGTTCCCCAAAGCCCCAAGGCCACCGCAAATCAGAGAATCTCCATCCAGTCGTCGATATTACATACGTTTCTATCGTAAACTATTTTAGGCCCACATACTCGACAAAGGCACCCATAAAACATAAGATCATGAAAGGTAATAAGGTAAACCTCCACTGCACTGAACAGGCTGCCCACTAAGAAGGTAAGAAGTGAAGACGCGGGAGCCCCAAGAGCAACGGAGTGTGAATAGAACTTCGAAGCGAAAATTGCGTGTGCACTAAATCAGGCACGATGCATTTCTGGAAAGGTGTTAGTGTGAGTTGACGATGGTGTTGGGGGCGGGGGAAATACTAACAGAGCAGAGCGAAGGCACCGACGGCAATGAGAGCCAGAACGGGGCGGACACGGTCACCGCCAGAGACAATGACAACATCGTCGCCAGAAGGCTTTCCGTGCTTGCAAACAGTAGGCTCAACGTAGGGAACAACGTCCCAGGGGCTGTAGCCAAGGCAGACAGAGTAGGCCTCCTTGCAGGTCTCGATGATGGCACCGGAAGCGTCACAGCAGGCCTTGTAGACAGTGGTGCACTGGACACAGCACTCCTCGTCAGATCCAGACTTGGAGTTGCTGCTGCTGCTGCCAGAGGTATCACCGCCAGTCTTGGACTTGCTGTTGCTGCTAGAGCTGTCGCCACCAGTCTTGGAGTTGGAGCCAGAGTTCTCGTGCTTGCAGACAGTAGGCTTGACGTAGGGGGTAACATCGAAGGGGTTGTAGCCAAGGCAGACGGTGTACTCGCTCTTGCAGGTCTCAATGTCGTGGCCGTCAATGGAGCAGCACTCATCGTAGACAGTGGTGCACTGAACACAGCACTCCTCCTCAGAGCCAGACTTGTGACCGTTGTAGCCAGTATCACCCTTGCCGTTGTAGCCAGTGTCGCCCTTGGAGTTGGAGCCGGAGGTGACGGTCTTGCAGACAGTGGGCTTGACGTAAGGAACAACGTCCCAGGGGTTGTAACCGAGGCAGACGATGTACTCCTTCTTGCAAACCTCAACGTCACCCTTCAGGCAGCACTCGTCGTAGACAGTTGTGCACTGGACACAGCACTCCTCAACGGTAACCTTGGAGTTAGAGCTGGAGCTAGAGCTAGAGCTGGAGCTGATGGACTTGCAGACGGTGGGCTTGACGTAAGGAACAACATCCCAGGGGTTGTAGCCGAGGCAGACAATGTACTCCTTCTTGCAGACCTCAACGTCACCGTTCAAGCAGCACTCATCGTAGACAGTGGTGCACTGGACACAGCACTCCTCAACAGTGATCTCGATCTCCTTGTGGCTAGAGCTGTCGTACTTGGAGTTGTAGTAGTCCTTTCCGTGGCTGGTCTCGTACTCCTTGTAGTAAGACTCTTCGTGCTTGCAGACAGAGGGCTTGGTGTAAGGAACAATATCCCAAGGGTTGTATCCGAGGCAAACAGTGTACTTCTCCTTGCAGATGGCAATATCGGCACCAGGAATAGCGCAGCACTCATCGTAGATGGTAGTGCACTCGAGGCAGCAGTATTCAGCGGTGTAGTAACCCTCGTGGTAAGAAGAAGTGCCGTGAGAAGAGTAAGAGTAAGAACCAGATTCGTAGTAAGAGCTGTACTTCTCGTAGAAGTAGTGCTCATCATACTTGGACTCGTAGTCGATGTAGTACTGCTTCTCATGCTTGCAGACGGAGGGCTTGACGTAAGGAACAATACCCCAGGGGTTGTAACCGAGACAGACAGTGTACTTCTCCTTGCAGATGGCGATATCAGCGCCAGGGACGGAACAGCACTGGTCGTAAACGGTGGTACATTCGTAGGCGCAGATGTCAGGGGTGAAGCAGCTTCCAGTGCCACAGACGCACTGGCCACCGTCGTGCTTGGGAGGGTGAGGCTCGTAGACGCAGACTGTGGGCTCGACGTAAGGGACAACGTCCCATGGGTTGTAGCCAAGGCAGACAGTGTAAGCCTTCTTGCAGATGGCAATGTCAGCGCCAGGGATGGCACAACACTCGTCATACACAGTGGTGCACTGGTAGCAGCAGACCTCGGGGCTGGCGGTCTTGGTGGGCTTGACCATGGTGGTCATGGTGCCGGTCATGGTATCGGTCATGGTGGTGGTGTCAATGGCAGTGTCGGGGAGAGCACTGGTGACCGAAGTAGGCACGTTCATGCCGCCGGAGGTGGTGGTCATGTCCTCAGTAGTGGTACCAGGAGTCATCTGGGCGAAGCCAGAAGCACTCATGGCCACGGTCAAAAGACCGGACAGAGCGTGGGAGTATCTCATGTTGAAGGACTCAGATAGAGATCACGGAAAAGAGAGTGTATTAAGTTGGATAAAAAACAAATTGCAGTAAAGAGTGAATGTCGAGTGGGTTAGTAAAGAGTGTCAGACGCAACCAAGCTGTAAAAGAGTGATGCTGGTTGTGCTGAAGAACTGATTTGGAGGGAAGTTCAGGACCTTCTTATACTCGATTTGCCCAACTCAAGAGCCCCCTTGATCTCGTATGGGAATCCGCACTCTGGTCCCTTTCTCGCCTCCCCAGGCACCATGGACCCGTTCTGGAACCTGGGGAAGGGGGCTTTGGAATTGGGGAAATTCGATATTTCCCCAGATCAAAGTGTCAGTAGGGCAATTCTAGGGAGGCGGTCAGTATGGAGAGGGATTTACTTCTAGAGAGAGAGACAAGCCCCTCGACAATGTTTCAGTTATGCATATTTTAGCAATGGACTCTAGATGCGCTGGCCTATTCTAACCTCGTATTTGTGCAAAGAATGTGTTAAAATTGATGGGAATTAAACAGGAATAAATCTCTTGTTGCCGGCTTGGCAAACCGACATTTTGGAGTGACAGAACAACAGTCTGAGTCAATGGATGCATTCGAGATAGAATGCCGAGAACCCTTTTTCTTGGCTTCCAACGGTCGAATGTGCCCTGAGACGAGAATTCACCGCCCAAATCACAAGACTATCGTCAGTTTTGCAGCTGAAGGGAGACTGAGACAGTGTCTCGGATCCTCGCTTTAACCTCACTTCCCCCTCAAACGCTACCCAATTGAAGTCCATAAAGCAATACAACTTCATACCTAAAGTAGAAGGAGACTTGCCGAACGGCCGATGCCCAGACTTCTTGGCTTGCAAGTTGAACTTGCCCAGCGTATAAGCTTTGCCTGACCTTGGGATGAAGAAACATGCATCCCTTTGAGACTGACCAAAAGACTAAAGTTTGATATGGTGATATGACACCCAGCCATCCCATTTCCAAATACTTACCGCTAGATAATAGTGAGACTTGCTATCATGTCTTTAAACAGGTGCGTTGCCGCCTGGGCAAAGCTTAGCCTCTCCTTCAAGTCAGCTGGCTGAGGGAGAGGTCAAAGTAATTAAATTTTGATGAGACGAGTTAATCATACTCAAGAGTAAATACATTCTCATTAGTCACAGGATGGACTCATTCTTCGGACTTTCGATCCTCTTCTTGATCGGGATATCGCGCGGTGGTTTGTGGCACAGGAAGCATTTCAGACGGTCTCACAAGATCCCTAGAAATGTTTCACCGCCTCGTAAATAAACAAATATGCATTTTTTTAACCTTGAGTACCTTATTCGTTTAGCGCTCTGCATACCAATGCAAATTGCAGCCAGATAACACGTTTCGCCGCCACCCAATACTATTTGGTGCAATTTGCACACATTTACCGCGCTAAACCGTTTAGCATAGGAAGACATTACCCTGAACCCAAATAATCACGATAGTTAAATCACGAGGTATTCTAACTGGCTTTAGTCTTCATATTGGATATGGTATTGTGGTAATTACGGCCAAATGGGCTCAGGCGTCAAAGACTTTGTCACGAGAAAGAATTCCATATTGCGATCTACTGGTCTCTTTCCGATAGGAGGATGGCATAGCGTGTATCGGGCCACGTAGTTCAATCCTAAAGTCATAGACTGGACGACATGAGTATCTCTATTGGGACCATAACTACGGGAAAGCAAGATATTTCTGGGGATAGAATTGTTGCATGTATGCAACTCGTTTAAACGAACATGAACTCGATTACTACTTGTCCGTGAAAGTAATCTGCATCAAGCTCGGTATATCTGTCATGACAACCGATTCAGTACAGGCTGAGATCCAGGATCCCGTTGCTATATATAGAGCCGCAGAAACAATGCGATGTAGAAACTACCTGACTACCGCTTCTCTGCAAAGGTTGAGGTAATAGGTGAGACCTATCAGGACACAATTGGTGCCTTGATCTGCCTAAAAAGGTTGAAGCAGTACTACAGAGATTGCGAGTGAGGGCGACGATCTTTCCTGATGTTGCAATGATTTCGGGCGTCAGCCTACACCCTTGACTGGCCGTAGTATTTGGCCACACTGCAATTGAGGCCGTTTCTTCCAACGTCTCCTCTCCTCACACAATACCTTTTTCGGACTATCATGCTTACTCAGATAACTTGTTTTCCTCCAATGTATATCATGTCATACGCCCTATCTCCGAGCAAATGATCCGAGTCAAGTCAAAAGCCCCTCACATGAGCTTTTCAAACCAAAAACGGATTTATTTTTCAATACAGTCTCGTATCGTCGTGTCAGCACGATCCCTGTTTCACACCCGGTGACAGGCTATGATAAGATGATAATTGGCCCGTAAGGCATATAGACATGCAATGCGTGAGATTGAAGTTCAGCTGTACCGGCATAGCTCAGCCTTGTCAACCAACACAGCATGGCTCCTTGTGTCTTATAATGAAAACGACATGTGGTAGAAGCATAAATACAAGTACGACACAGTGGCCAAAAGCTCCAGATAAGATCCGTAATCGTTGTGCTATTTTCTCTCCCGTATATTCTACTACTATCTTACTTGTATACTGCTATTAGTTCTCATGGAAGCGTCCGCCAGTGGCTTAGATGTCAAGGCTGTCGCATTTGGCGCCAATGTCGACGAAGAAATCGCGCGAATTTGGAAAGATGTCGAGACCCGTGTTGTGCAAATGGCGGGCGGTAACCCAGCCAAAATCAAGCAAGGACTCGGCATAAATGATGTGCTACAGTACTTGAACGAAGCTCAGGTCAAAGACAAACAAGTATCTGAAAAGTACGGCACCGTCAAGAATATCTTCAACCGAACCCTCCAGTGCATCCAAACAGTGGGTGGTATCGTCGCAGATGGAGCCTCCTATGTATGTTTTAAGTTACATCTGCAAGTTTAGAAAACTTTGCTTACAGGCTGATAGGTCTTTTCTCCTGCTGGTCAATGCTACAATGCCCTCACCTTCGTCATACAGGCATGGCAGGGGTATGAAGGTATCTTTGAAAGCCTTGCTGGGCTTCTCGAGAAATGCATCGAGTTTCTTGACCGTCTCGAATACTACACCAAGCCGGTAATGGACTCGAAGCTTACAAAAGTCGCCTGCCAGCATCTCCAAATATTTGTCAAGATCTGCGACCGCAGCCTTGGACTCCGATCTAAGAGGAGCAAGTTTGCTGCCTTTATGAAGCAAATGTTCCTAAACGACGATGGTATGCAGGGTCTCTTGAGCGAGATGCAAAACCTCGTCGATAAAGAACATTTACTTGTTTCAGCGCAGACATGGAAGTCAAGCAACGAGGCGGCTGCTAATTCGAGAGACGGTTTGCTACTGACTCGAAACGTCCACAACAGTCTGGTCGACGATAGGAACAAGAAGCAGCTCGAAGGCGAACGACTCAAATGGAAGCAGACTATCGTTAACGCGCTAGAATTGAACCCCTCCATTCTGAAACCTGATTCCCAAGGGCCGTGGGATAAGGCATGGAAGCGGCACAAGGAGCACAGGTTTGAGGGTAGCGGTGAATGACTTTTTCAAGACCCTAAGTTTGCTTCCTGGGTCTCAGGCGATCAAGGGTCGAAGCAAATCTTGGCCCTCCAAGGTGAAGAGGGCGCAGGAAAGACACTTTTGGCAACAAACGTCCTACTTCACCTGCGGAAGATGAGAGGGTCCGGGCCCAAGGTTATAATCGCCCACAACTTTCTTGACAAAGACTCCAAGTCAACGACCATCCAGGACGATGCCCTTGACATATCCAGAAATGTGATGGGCCAGATAGCTCTCGCTCATGATCCCATCATGAAGAGCGTAGCAAATATCTGCGACAAGATGAAAGACTTCAGCAGCCCACTCGAAATTTGGACCACACTTCTCCTCGACAACCAAGACCTTTTGTCTATGGATCTAAACATATTCATCGTTCTCGACGGTCTGGGTGATAATGCCGAGGTTCTCATTAACTTCTTGCAGAAATTCTCTGAGAATCCTCTCATTCAGCGGACTCGAATCCTCCTGACAGGGAAGAAACAACTGTTTGAAACCATCAACAAGGCTGGGGGAGTGAAGATGGAGAGGATCATTTTAGGCGAGACGAATAGCAAGGATCTTGAGATATATATCAACAAGCGCATGGACGGCATGGATATTCTCAAGGACATGTCGAGACCAAGTGTTGCAGACCTACGATCAAAGATCGTTGGTGATCTCCAGTCATCTACTGAGGGAGACTACTACAAAATTGGACGAGTACTTGACAATGTCTCCACGGCAACTGAGGCCGAGGAAATCAACTCGTTACTTGAGTCAGCAGGTACCATGCGCCCGGATCAAATCGAGTCTGACATTGAGAAGCTGAACCAGACCCGTACCGCCAAGGAGATTGCTGAGATTAACGAAATCATTCTCTGGGTTGACGCTGGCAATTTATGGTTCAGCCCGCTCCAGATCGAGTCAGCACTCGCTTTGAAGGCTGGTCCCGGTGGAAGTACGTCGCTCATGTCAGTCCAGGCCAAGATTGCATCGAAGTATAACATCTTTTCCACTGAATGGGGCAGTGTTGATTACAAGGTCGATAACGTTCAGGAGATGATTCCGCTCAAGAAGCGAGATCTAGCCGATGATCAGAGCTCGAGTGGTTTCAAAGAGATCCAGCCTGCCGAGGTTAACATTATCAAGCATTACCTCTCGACAGTCTGCCCAAGCGACCTATACGAAAAGTTTGGCTTCAACCAGTTCTTTGAGTGCAAGATGACACGCAAGAGCAATTACATCTGTAGAGACCCAGATAACGCAGAGGCCACGATGGTCCTACGTTGCATATCCTGCCTTGCCGACGAGCGGACGACCAAGACAGAACGCCTCCTCCCTTACACATCCGGGTATCTCCAGCAGCATCTGGAAGACGCCGACTTGTCATTAACGGACCGGTCTATCAAGTCTGAGGCAGGCAAGGCCCTTGTAAGATTGTTCACTGAACAGTATGCTTTGGACTCTTTGTTTGGTTTCCACTTGCCTTTTGAGGATACCTCAGAGGTAGCCTTTTCGGCGGATGACATCCCTGAAACTTGGAACACCTGGATTCTTTCAGACGAAGGGGTAGATTCTATTGCAAAATGGCTCAAAGACTCGGCAGTCAAGGAGCCTGTCAAAGAAAATGACTTGATTGTCTCCTTCGAAACTAGTAAGAATCGTCATCTAGTTTTGTTTAGCGTTGCTGCAACGACGGCTGCTCAAGACCTTTTCATGAGAGAAACAAGCAGACGTGAAGCTATTCGAGCCTACGTTCTTCTCAGTGCGTTGTTGAACAAGGTATGTTGAGAGTTACGGAGGGCAATTATGGAACGAGCTAAACAATTCCAGGATCAAGCTACGGCAGACAAAGATTTGGCCCCGAAGGAGAAACCAGGGACGACTGAGAATGTTGACAATGTCGAGAAGGAAGAAAAGAAAGACGCAAGTGATGAGGACATCAACACAATCTACAAACCAACCTTGGAAGACTTCCAGCGAGTGGAAAAATGGGCAAGTGAGAGGTTGAACGTCACCGAAACAGACTCCAAGTGGGAGGCAAATGCCTCGCTACTTCTCTCTTACGTCGCGGGCGAAAGGATTCCGAAGTCTCTTGCAGAAGAGAGAGCTCACATGGCGCTAGAGATGGATCCTGGGAGCTGGGTCGCTGCGTACGCACTTTCTCGCGTGATAGAATCCAGAGACGAATCTCTCAAAAACCTTCAGAAGGCTTTTGACAAGCTAATAGGCGACACCGAGTGGCAGAAGGAACGTGGCCACAAAGGAATCCTAGCACGAATTATCTACGACCTGGGTGATAAGTATTGGGAGGATGATGAGCAACGGGAACAAGCGATTGCTACCTACTCGACTATATTCAACCTGGACCGGTCGATCGAAGTTTTTGAAAACTTTAAGGGTGTTCTTCAGAAGTATGCTCAGGCCGAGCGCTGGGATCTCATGGTGGACTTTTTCCACCGGCTTCTCGATGAACCTGAAGATGGACCCAACTTGGCGGGCGACTTCGTCTTATACAAGTTCTATAATACTGACTTCCATCCTATGTTCGTCAAAATGGTTCGTGCGTCGGGGAGATTTGACCTCTTGGATACCCTATTCGCTCGAGCCATCGCAAAGGCCACCTCTAAAATAGAAGCCGAAGGGAACGGGCTCGGATGGGATGACAGTCTTCGGTTTCGGTATGGTGAAACTCTCTTTGAGATCCCAGGTCACGAAGAAGATGGGATACGGGTCTGGGAGCTTTTACTTAAAGAAGCAAGCGATAACACCCGAGAGTGGGCGACACGCGCGATTGTCAAGCACACCGTTCCTGCATGGCTGGAACTTGCTATGACCAGTAATGACGTTGACCCAGTACGAGCGCAGGGTTTCTTTGATAAGATCGAGGCTCAGTATGAGGAGCTCCAGACTCTTGAGACACCCGATCAGGAATCTGCTATGGGGTTTGCTCAGTACTTCCGGTACCGTGGTGATGTGGTTAAGGCCAAGCAGATCTTGAAACCGTATGTCACGGAGGATCTTGAGATGCTTTCCGACGATCGCACTGACAACGACCATGGGTCCCTTTGGCTGCTCAGTCAAATCTTCTCGGTGATGCGGGACCATGCCAATATCGGTGTCTGCATGGACATGATGCGGCATACCAACGTCTTTGTAGCTTGCGAAGAGTACGAGGCGAACATGCTCAAATACCGGGAAGAGGCAGAGCAGAAGACTCGTGCTGAAGCCAATGGTGAGACCTTTGAAGGGACCTTTCAATCTGAGCCGGAGAAGCCGGACAGCCAGTTCGTTTGGTGTGACGGCTGTGAGGTGAGCTGGGACTTTGTGAGTGAGGTTTGGACTTGTTTGACTTGCTGCGGCGCGGTTCAGTTTTGCGTTGACTGTTATAACAAGCTTCAAGAGGGAACCTTGAACATTAAGGTGTGTAAAAAGGAACATGAGCACTATTTCCTACCAAAGAAGAATGTCGAGGAGGTTGATGCGGTTCCCAATGGCTCCGTCAAGGTTGGAGAGAGAACTATCACCTTTGAGGCATGGAAAGAAGAGGTTCGAGGACAATATGTAACCCTTGTATCTCTTCCCGCTTGAGAGGGATATATACGATTGGCTTTTATAGCCGGTGCTTGACATTGAGATAACCGCACGTTGAAGAGTATTTGATTTGACAAACCAATTTGTTTTTAAATGTGTAATTTACAAGTAATGCTCTACTTAGTAGGTTTTCCTCACCTAACATGTGCACGGGTTCAAATGTTATGAGTTGCGGCAAGACACGCATTTTGGGTATTAATATCCTGTTCGTAAATCGTTGGATCTACCCTGGATCAATGGTTATTCTGCGCTAGGCTCAGTCCAGAGTTCTTATGCAGAGTAGTTGAATATAATTTCATAACTCTGATATACTTATGCTAATCTTGTACAGTCTCTTATGCAACATAATTAGCTTCCATCCAACCACCATCTACATAAATCTCTTGCTTTGTCATGAACCTGCTCTCGTCTCCCAACAAAAAGGCAATAGAAGCAGCCACTTCTTGGGGCTTAGAGTAACGCTTGATGATTGAAGTCAGGTTGTCGTCCTCGGTCATGGTCCATGTTGTACCATTGGGCAAGTGTAGAGGCTGTTTGATCATGTCTGTATCGATACATCCACTGAACAATATCAGTTAACAGCAGTTCAGATTGAGTTTGGTTTGACTTACGGGCAAAGAAGATTGACCCTGATGGGGTTCTTGGGGTACTTAGCTCCACCTTCATACGCAGCACACTGACTCAAGCCGCGGATGGCATTCTTCGAGGCGGCGTATGCTCCCATGTTACCTGAAGCGTATTTAACCTGTTGACTACCGCAGTTGACAATACTGCCACCGGGTTTCATGTTCTTCATCTCGTACTTGATGCAGTTAAAAGTGCCGACGACGTTAACGTCAAGCATCTCCTTTAACTCTTCAAGGTCAAGGTCCTCGATGGGGTGGATACTCTTGTTCATCTTGGCTGCATGAAGTGTCAGAACCTTGGTTAGCTCTGTGAAAAATGGTTAAACTTACCTGCCACATTAGCAGCACCATCCAACTCTCCCCATTTGGCAACTGTCCCCTCGATCCAAAGCTTTACATCCTCAGGCTTGGTAACATCTGTGGGGAAATAGATAACACGGTCCTTGACGTTGGGAATGTCTTGTTCAATACCAGCAATGGCCTTCTCCAGGTTCTCCTTCGAAGTTGCTGCCATGGACACTTTGGCACCACGGGTGAGAAGGTACCGAGAGAGGGACAAGCCAGTTCCCCGGCTGGCACCAGAGACGACAATGACCTTGTCTTGGAAAGGGTACGGGTTTGCCATATTAAGAACAGTAAGAGGATAACGATGTTGTAAGAAAGATTACACCAGGAAAATCAGGTACACATGGAACTGCTCAATGCTAGATTATATAGGTGAGCTCACATTATCGTCCAATAAGTGAAGCTTTGGTGACCGAGTGGGGTTTTCACAAAAGGAGCAGAACAAGCATGCAAGACTGTTACAATACGGGAACCCTAACGGTTGCCAATACCTTGGTATGGGGACAGATGTGGGATTAGAATCCTGGTCATCTTGACTCGAAGCCGTTGGGATCAGGGAAACGATTGAATCGCCACGATGTCTCTTTCCCCGAGGGAATATCGCTTCCGTGGGGATGGGAAAGATCTTCGTGGGTTACGGTGCTCGCTTGGGAAATCTGCAGCGGGTTTTCAAAGGGGCAGGATCTTTCCTTGGTGTTGGGTCAGAAGATCCCTACCCCAGAAAAAAGGAGCTTTGTTCCTGGGCACTGCAGCTGCAGGGGGAGACAGGGAATTACGGACCTGACAAACACTGTTGGCTTTCATGCTGTGGGCCTTGCATAAGTCGGAACAAATATTGACAAGGTGAGTTACTTCTTCCAAGTTCAAGAATGCGCTAAGAAAGATGGCTGTACAAGGGGAAATACGTTGGAATTTGCTTTTTTGTAACCGCCTGTTAGCGACTCCAGATACAAACGGTCGGGCTTGAATCCGGGCGAACCCGCCCGTGATCGTCTGAGCTTTATTATCAGCCGAGAGTCCATCGATGGAACATGAACATATCTCTTGTGGATCTCTTGACATGGATCAGAATCCTATTCCCAACCAACGGAGCCGATGCCTCTGTATATCCACTTATTCCTGGGCGAGAGAAGAGGAATCTGAATAGCCGAACAAGTAAAATGCGAAAACCAGAATCAGGACATATGCCTGATAATTACAAAAAGAAAGAAAAAAATGATGTATCGTCATGAAAGTCAAAAGAATACATAAGCTGAAAATTGTCAAACAAGAATACGCATTGCCAGGGCATTGATACAGAAAGGGATAGAAACCTTGAGGATTATCCTGACTGTTTCTGGTCAAGAACAACAACAACAAGCCCAAGGACGAGAACACAGAATCCTCCGGATAAACATCAACCCTTGTATGTACCTGAAGCAAGTCTGATTCTCCAACAACGGACGAGATCCACCCTAGGGAATAGATCGACCAGACCGTTGGTTGTTATTTCCGAAAACTTCCAACATCCTGGAGCTGCATTGTCCTAAGGCCAGGCCAGGAATCCATCGGTCTTGGCTTATTGTTGAAAACAGGCCACCCACGTCTGATCTCATGCTCACAGTTCGAACTGTTACAAAATTGGTTTACAGGGTGGAACATAAAGCAGGAGAAATGAATATCAAGAGGATGATTGGCGTTAACACGATGCAAAGCTGCAGCCCCTTGTGGACCGTTGCAACATCCTCAACTTGTCGACTGGACATTACCAGCGAATCAGAAAAAAGGACTGGAGAAATTTGAACTGACAAAAGAAATTATGCATTCGAGATAAAGTTCAGTTTGACTACAGGACCAACAAGAGTGCAGACGGAAAAGAAAAGAGTACCCATATCATTCTCTAACCATTCAGCTGAACAGCACACTTACGTGGCACTGAGGCATCTCGATATTAGATCTGGACTAAAATTGTACCAAGACATGGATCCCTTCCAATCTCTCTTCAACATCCCTAGGACGATATTACCCAAGGGAAGAGAATCCTTGAGAACCTGAAGTGAAGTGGAGTCAATGCAGAATCAAATGTACGCATCCGTTAAACTTCCCGTACGCTTCTTTCTTTTTCTGCAGAAGCAAATACATCATCAGAATGCAGATCTCCCATTTCTTCCCGTAGATTAATTAGCGGCTCCCTCCCGGTGGAATGGAATGAGGGCTGGCTGACTTCTCGGTTGATTCCACGTTGACTTTGAAGCAACACACCTCGCCCTTTACTCTCACGACCTACGCACATATACTTCGACGTTAACTAGGCCCAGACTGAGTGTCCAGCACCATGGAGGTTGATCCGTACATGATGGACCCGCCCCAGGATCAGGACAGATGGGATGCTGGAAGTAGTGCTCCAACACAGATTATTCTGGGGGCTTGTCTGTTCACGTTGGCGACAGTCGTTTATGGTCTAAGAATACTGACAAGAATTCGTTTGCAAAAGAACGCACTTCGTCTTGACGATCGTAAGTTTGTCCCCTTTCTGCCGTTCATGTTCTCAAGGCTGACGGTAGTACCTAGTTCTCACCGGGGCTTCGTTGGTGGCATGCTGGGCATTCTATGCCTGCACAATGGGTAGTAAGTCAACTAACCTTTATCGAATGATAAGATACTGATGTGAATAGTGGTGGCCCAAGGTGGCTGTGCTACCAACTTTTGGCAAGTCAAGAAATCTCAGTACGAGACCTTACTTAAGGTATGATCCTCTCTAAGCAGGACCGTGACCACAGCTAACTGTCTCTAGTGGACCATCCCAGTCAACATCTTCTACATGCTCTCTTCCGATCTCGCCAAGATCTCCCTCCTATTCTTCTACCTCCGCCTCTCGCCCGAACGGAACTTTCGAAATATCCTATACGTATTGATTAGCCTCTTCGGTCTATATGCCCTCATCTATGCAATGATTAGTCTCTTTGGCTGCCAACCAATCAAGGCTTCGTGGGATCTTGCTGCCCAAGCGACAGGGAAATGCGTGGACAAGTTCGGCTTTTTCTTGGCAGCTTCGGTAGCCAACGTCGTTATGGATCTCATCATCTTGCTTCTTCCTTTGCGAATTGTCATCCCGCTACAAATTCCGCGACGACAGAAGATGTCACTGCTTTTCCTGTTCACTACTGGCGGATTGTACGTAACCCCTCTTGTGATAAGACTTCAATAGTTACTGATGAGTTGCCTAGCGTTATTATTGTTGCCATATACAACTGCGTTCTCACTGTGAAGCTATTCAGCAGCCTGAACTACACCTGGGGCTTAGCATACGAGTTGTGCTGGATGTATGCGGAATTGACAGGCTGCGTCATTTGCGCCTCAGCAAGTTCTCTCAAGCCATTCTTCAAACGCATTCTACCAACTCTGTTCAGCAGCCATGGCGCTAGCTACGGTCCATCCGGCGCAACGGGTGGTTCTCACGCCTTAGCTAACAGCAGAAGGCAACTCAGCCGCAAGCAAGCGGATGCAATTGAGCTTCAATCTGGGGATGACTCTGAGTCAGGACGAAAGGTTGTGGATGATGATGAGACCAAACTATGGCCTAAGCCCAAGGACAGTTTCGACAATGGCAATGTTAATCACAGGGTCTTGGTCTCTGCAACAGTTGATAGTAACGAGATGGGAAGAAGCAGCTCGAGGCTCCAGAGGAGGGGAAAACCGGACGGTATTGAGATTGTTTCGACCACAGAGGTGCTGTACAGTCCCAGATAAAGTTGAATATTCTGTTTGTCATCGGTTCATTGGGTTGGCACTTGTTTTACTTGCCATCTTTGGATCAAAAAGCAAGTTGGATATTGCAGAATAGATCTCTACAAAGCGCCATTGAATATGTTCATTATCAAATTATATTTATAATTACAACTTTCAATTTGACTGAGAACATTCTACCACCTATTCCTTGTAGCATCACAGACCCTTCCAAAAGAAGGTTTCGGGCAGCACAAAGCTCTCTCGCGCAATCTCATCCTTGGGGTTCGAGCTTGAGGCAAGGATAATCGTGTAGGTTCCAGCCTCGGCCTTCCACTTGGATACCTCCTGGCACCAGAAAGACAAAGAGTACTTGTCTAGTGTCAAATCAACGGTTTTAGTTTCATCCACATCCAGGTAGGTTTTGCTGAACGCCTTCAGTTCCCTCAGAGGTCGCTGAAGAGAACTATCGGCGTGGTGGATGTACAACTGCACAACTTCGGGACCAGCAAATGGCCCATGGTTCTTGATGTCAACACTAACATGCATCTTATGGTCAACAGAAGACTCAAACTCTTTAGGGACCGTGAGATTCGTGTAAACAAATTTTGAGTACGACAATCCGTGGCCGAAGTAAAAGAGAGGCTCTCGGTCAACCATTTCATAGTAACGGTGGCCGATGAAAACTCCTTCACCGTAGACAATATCGTAGTCGGCCTTGGAAAAGGTAAGATAAGCCGGAGTATGCTTGATGGACTTAGGGAACGTCAAAGACAGCCGTCCAGATGGGTTGACTTTCCCGAACAGGATGTCAGCCATTCCATGACCACACTCCTGGCCACCGAACCAAGCATGCAAAAGTGTCGGAGCCTGAGCCTCCCATGGCATCTCGATGGGGAGTCCAGATTGGGTAATGATAATCTAGAATGGGTGTCAGTAATCAAGTTCTATTAATCCTGGGATTGAGGATGGTCAGCTTACAGCATTGGGATTGGCTTGCAAAACAGCCCCAATCAGTTCGTCGACTCGACCTGGTAAGTTCAAGTGCTTTCGGTCGCTTCCTTCGTACTCAAAGTCTGACGAAAGTCCCGTGATAACGATAGGGACATCCACGTTCTTGGCCAGCTCGACAGCGTCTTTGATACCTTGATCCTCATCATAGAGCTCGTAGATACCAACGCGCCCAGTGAGTGTTAGTGCAGTACCCACACCACCTGACAAGTTCTCGTTGACCTGAATAACTTGAAGGTCGAGAACTTGACCCTTCTGGAACTCTCCCTCGTAGAATCGTTCCATAGAAAGACGGTTGAAGCATGGGGTTGAATCCGTCTTGGGTGGCTGACTCGTCCACAAATCAATAACATCCTTTCCGTCGATCTTCAGTTTACCCTTGCCAGAAGTGCTGAATCCGAACTTGAGTCGTCCAGATTCGTGGATCGTGTACTTAGCCTGGGCTTTAACATAATATTTGGCTGGGATGGTAGAGTGGTAGCTTTCAGGTACGTCAACCAGCTGCTTCTCTGCGATGGTTGAGACGATCGCCTTGGCGTCCTTATTTTCCTCTGGGTCGTCCCCGAAAATCTCAACATGCCAACCCTCCGTTTTGTCATCTGGAGTTCTGTGACCCTTGATGAGTGGACTGAATCTGAAGGCTATGTCGACATCAGTAAATAAGTTTGAACTTCAAGCTGGACGTCAAACTTACAATTGCAACCAGGAGTATAAGTAATGTTCTCTTCTCCGACTACCTCCTTGATGGCTTCATATGGAGTGATGCCGTAGTAAGGCTCAACTTCAGCGCTTCCACCGCCACATAGTGAAGGGTTCTTGACATGATCTCCAATAAGTCCGTACTTTAGCTTCTCGGGGTTCTTGATTGGCAACCGTTCCTTTTCGTTCTTCAAAAGCACAATTGATTCGGCAACAAGCTGTCTAATCAAGGCCCGCTGTTCCGGGGTATCTGACTGAGGTCGTTTACCAGAAACCTCGCCAGCCTTGACTTTGTTGACGAGATTCAAGACATTCTCGACGGACTGATCAACTGTCGCTTTGGAGACCTTGCGGGAGTCTACAGCGATGTTGAGACGTTTTCCTCTCCAGTCTGTTGGTCCGGGCATCTCAAGATCTAAGCCAGCGTTGATAGCTTCTGACGTGCTGTAAGTGCCGAACCAGTCACTCATAACGAGGCCCTTGTATCCCCACTCCTCGCGAAGAATTTCCTTCATCAACAAAGGGTCCTCGCTTACATGGATGCCGTTGATCTTGTTATATGAAGTCATGATAGTCCAAGGGTCTGAACCTCGAAGTGCAAGCTGGAATGGCAGCATATGTACCTCTCGGAGAGTCCTTTCCGTCATGATCACGTTATCCTCAATGCTGTTGTCGGATTGGTCGTGGGCTGCATAATGCTTGACACTCGTTCCGACACCTTGCTCTTGAACACCGTTGATGTAGTGAGCGCCCAGAGTACCGCTGAGGAAAGGGTCTTCGCCAAAGGCCTCAAATCCACGGCCAATCAAGGGCGAGCGCTGTAGACAGAGCGTTGGTGCCAACAGTACGTGAACGCCACGGTACTTGGCTTCTTCACCCAAGAGACTTCCGATCTTGTGAATAAGTTCAGTGTTGAAGGTTGCGCCCATTCCTGTAGCGGACGGTAGCATGGGACTTGGCATCTAGGTGTCTGTCAATGGGGTGTTTTATCAGCATTGCAAGTCACTTACGCGTGTAAATGATCGCCGACCTCGAATTCCGTGGGGTCCATCTGAAGTCTGGTTTTGTTAGATTGACCTAGTCTTGACTACCTGCATGTCTCAGACTTACTATAAGACCAGGAATGCCATGACGGTCAAGGCCAGTCATGCGAAACGAGCCTTGACCAGCAAGGAGTTCCACTTTCTCACTAAGAGTGAGTTGGCTCAAAAGAGCTTTGACATCAACGAAATCTTTGTCGGCCATTGTATCTGATGTTTCTTGTTCCCAAATAGTGAACGTTGAGGATTGCCTGTTGAAACCCACGCAGTATATAAAATACCCAAAAAGTCGGGTCGCTTACGATTCCCTGGTCGTTTTAGCCGTCGGCATTTCGGGCCGCTAGGGTCTTCCTCATGTTGTATGCGGGGATCAAAGGGCGACTCTCAACCTGACAAGCTTGGCATTCACGATGATCGAATTGATTCTGGCTTATGCTTATTTGTGCGGATACTCCGCCTCGTTTGAGTGACATCGTGAAGTCTGACAAAGCAGCAAGGTTCAGGCATGTTGATGGTATATGTAAACCATGCTACTATTAACACTGTAGGAGCATTGCACAATCGACATTCCTATACAACAGTACATGTTATTCAGCAGAGCCTGGTCATGCTTGTCGAAACTACCAATGTCTTCCATATTTAGATGGATAATTAAAGAAGTAGCCGATAGTTTGAAACTATACAGTCTTTTGTCCAATGACAACTTTAGTAAAGAAAACGGCTCCTTGCTCCCTGACTTCCTTCTCAAACCTAGCCGCCAAACCATCGAACACGGATTCGGGAACATCAGCTCTAAGACCTAATTATGTTAGAATTGTAGAACTCAAGTGACAAGATGGTTACTTACCCTTTGCGCCCTGGATCAAACTAGGGATTGTAAGAAGAAAAGGCTGCAGCGACATCTCGACAGCCTCCTCGTCGCCCAAAAGCTTACCCATTGGCAACTCAACAGTTTCTATACTAATATCATTGAGTTCTGCAGTCTTAAAGGCCTCCGGAAGTTTGTTAATAAGATCGGGCACCATCCCCATAGCTTTGAATACGCCCAAGAACAGAGCGCAGACTTCCTTAAAGGCTGGACCTATGTTTGGCCTGTCTTGCACATCAAGGTCCATCTCATGGACTTGTAACCATCCTCCTGGCACAAGCGTTGCTGCGGTTTAACCGCCAGTCAGAGCCTAAACCTTTAAGGTAGAATCATTGAGAACTTACAGACGAGGTGTTCAACTGCCTTCCGGTATCCCACCTTGGAAGCACCCGGAATGACAAATCTGACGTGTGTCACGTCGAACGCTCCAGTGAGCTCTTGACGTGGTGGTTCGCAAAGATCATAAACCTCATACCTCAACCCTTCCTTGGAAGGTGGTAGGAATGCTTCGACGACATCTACTCCAACCAATTGTGCAGATGGAGATACTTGCTTTTTCAAGTCACGAAGTAGAGTTCCTAATAGGTTAGGTAGATACTTAGATAGAGGCTTTCAGGACTTACCATCAGCACATCCGACGTCAAGAACTCTGAGTCCTTCTTGGTCTAATGGCACAGGTGCGAAGATAATCTTGTTGTCGATGCACCGTTGAACCCAAGCATATTGCTTCTGGAGCCGTTCTACCTCACTTTGAATCTCCCAAGGATATTCAAACTCGTTCTCAGAAGACATTGTGGAAATGAAAGTCGAAGGTATTTATGGACGAGATAAGTAGAGGTTGAGATAAGGACGAGGGCTGGCCAGTCTAACCATCGTATATGAAGCCATATATATACCAAAGTAAATTCATGTATTCAAATCAATGATTAGCCTACTGAAGTTGGATGAGTTATGTATCCGGCGCTGAGAAATGTGTCCGATTACTAGAAAAGTCTCCAGACCTCAACTCCACAGACCCCCCTGTTTAGTGCTTATTATACGGCTTACTGTGAAGGCTGTGATCCCGTTACTTCTTGTATTTTGCTTATTACTGCCCCATTCGTATCCGACGTGGGCATGAATGCCAGAATCCATAACGTTGAGCAAATTGTACTCTGTCTAGACTTCGCCATGTTCGTTGGTGCATTCGGAAACATTAACATTCTTAACAACAGATGATACT
This sequence comes from Fusarium praegraminearum, assembly GCA_002093855.1. Lineage (NCBI taxonomy): Eukaryota > Fungi > Ascomycota > Sordariomycetes > Hypocreales > Nectriaceae > Fusarium > Fusarium praegraminearum. Next base: position 107,457 of record LXHY01000087.1, read on the forward strand.
CATTTTAGGTGGATAGAAAGCATTGCCCGATAGACACATAGAGTAAGAGCCAAAAGGATAAGCTATGTTCAAGGAGATAGATTACATAATATCTAATCAGCTGGCAATATACTACTTAGAACAAGTGATGCCACACGCGCTTCCACGCAGGGCCGTTGGCAAGCTGCTGACGATAAGCATTGATGGTTTCCCAATCATGCTCTCGGCGACCAGTGTCCAGGTCAATCTCGCTAATCTTCCTCCAACCCTCTCTCTTCCAGATATATCCGATGATGTAGAACAATATGACGACAGGCATAGCCAGATAGGACTGGAAGAAACCCTCTGCCGTACCAAGAGATCCATCAATGTTTGTTATGGCGGTATAAAACTGCGCGACGAGGACGATAGCAATGATAATCAGTCCAATCCAGGATCCCCAAACGCCGAAGACGTGCTGGAAGGGAATTTCGTCAAGTGTGTGGCCGTGATATTTCCAGGCGGATCGGAAACGAATATGGCAAAGGCAGATAGAACCCCAGGTGAATAGAGCAGCTAGACCTGAGAGGGCCTGCAGCCAAATGAAAACAGTAGTACCTTCGCCATCGACACTGATGTAACCGAGGGCACCAATTGCTATGATGGAGACAACAGCGGGAAGAGGTCGTCCAGACTTGTCGATGAAAGAGAAGAACTTAGGGGCGTAGCCCTGCTGGGCCAAAGCCACGAGGGTTCGGCTACCACCATAAACACATGAAACACCGATGGACAGGACGGAAACGAGGATGATGACGTTCATGAAGGAGTCGTATCCCTTCAGTCCGGCGTTAGAAGCAGCGATAACGAAAGGAGAGGCGCTAGGGTTGTTGTTTCCAGCGTTTAGCAGTCTCTCGTCGGTTGAAGACACGAGGAAGCCAACGAGAAGAAGACCGACGACGTAAAAGAGGGTGATTCGCCAAAAGACTTGCTTGATGGCGCCTGGGAGGGCCTTGGCTGGGTTCTTGGCTTCAGCAGCAGCGAGACCAACTAGTTCTGTTCCACTGAAAGAGAAAGCTGCAGTAACGAAGACACCTGGTAGACGTTAGATATGGGAACACAAGAGAGTTTTGGTATGGTTGCCTACCGCAGAATCCTCTGAAGCCATGCTGGAAAGCACCTGGGTTATGCCAAAGACGTGCGCCCCAATACTCATCGTAAATGCCTCTAGATGGGCCTCCACCACAGACGAGAACAACGGCGACGATCATGAAGATGACTGTAGCAGATAGTTTGAGGAGAGCGGCCCAGAATTCTTCCTCGGCATATCCGAGAGTTCCAAAGATGTTGACGATAATGATGACGGCAAGGAAAACCTGCGATTTGTGAGTGACTGCTTCGGTATCAAGATAGATAACGTTAACGTACGCTAACCCAGATGGCTACGCTGGTATCAGGTGCCCAATACTGGATGACGGTACCACACACTGTCAATTCGAGAGGGAGCACAAAAGCCCATTGCATGACATAATTCCAACCCATAGCGAAACCCCATGAAGGATCCACGAATCGGTTAGCATAGCTGATGAAGCTGTTAGTATTGTGAGTGAGAAAAGGTTGGCGTAGGTACTGACGTATAGAAACCACCAGAGACTGGGTACATGACGGCGAGTTCACCAAGCGCGTAGACGACGTTAAAGATCATGACACCCATGATCAAAAAGCCAATGGTCAACGAGCCAGGACCTCCAGTCTGAAGTGCACCACCACTACCAACGAAGAAACCGGCACCAATACTGTATGCTTGTTAGCAAATCACATCACGGCTTGTCACTTTAATTGTGCCTCAGGCGGTAATGAACCGGTGTTGCACAATGACGACAGAAAGTGAAGGGGGGGGAGAAAACTAACCTGCCGCCGATAGCAATCATGTTAAGATGACGGGGCTTCATATCACGCGAAAGCTCAACGGTGCCCTTGGCGTAATCATCATGAGCCTTGAAGGACTCGACAGTGAGACCATTGCGCAGTGCCCATGAGCCCTTGGGCGTCTGAATAGGTTCTGTTGTGCCATGCTTCTCATCATATCGGGGTGAGCCATCGTGGGCGTCAAAGGTTTCTGACTTGGGATTAATTTCGGAAGCCATAGTGAGAAGAAGTGATCTTCAGACAAAGATTATGTAAGTTTGTCTGACAATCCAATCCAGAGATGATGAACAGTGAGTGGGAGGAAAAAGGACAGCGCGGATCACACGGCAGGTATAAGGTATGTATATATATATGGACTACAGAGTACGGATACAGCACTAGACTAGGGAATTACTGGTCTCAAAATGGAAAGCAACCATCGGACAATGCTTACATGGGGATCTAAATGAAATGCGGAAGGTGGTTGAAGGAAAGGGGACGCAAGAGATACGTAACATGAGGGATTGTTTTGGTGATGGTTTCGGGACCACCTCTAATCTTACGGATAAAGCGGCACTTTTCCTCAGCTGGGGCAAATTCGAGGCACCAAACAGGGAGCTGTCAGCCCGCCCGTTGGCTTGTTTGGCCCGCATGCTTTATCGAAGTTAGGTGCTGAAGCTGAACCAATAGCTGCGGGATATTGAGGCTTTAGCTTGTAGTTTGTTTCTTGACATTTCATCGGCTCCGAAGACGTTTATTGGACTCGATTTTGATGGTAAACGAAGAGAGAGTACCTAGAATTGCAGTGAAACATTGACTGTGTAGACATGCAATCCACAGAGATAATAGAGTACCCGATTAAAAGTCGCCCGTAATCCGGGGTAAAGTGGCATCTTTTGAGCAATCTATTTGTCATAGATTCAAGTTACCCCAGAATATCCTTGAACCTGCTTTCTTGATTTAATGGCGTATCGGTTGGATCATTGGGCGTTCCCCTCGTCGCAAAGCCGAGCTAGCCGGTCCGTCTTATCAAACCCGCCGATCATGCTACTAAGAGCATGCTTAATGACCGAAATTGTCTGTTTGATTGGATGCAGCGGAAGGATCCTTTATCTCGGGATGCTCTGATACGGGAAGGGATCGGTTACGCCGTGGTACAATCTGTACAAGCCAACAGAGTGCAGTAGGACCGAGGGCGAGGACCTTTTTTGTGGGAGCAGTAGGAATGCAATCATCATTAGAGTTTTGATCTTGTGTCGTAAAGCGAGTCAGTGCGTATCTCTATTGACAAGGCAGATTCATGCAGAAAATGTTTGTTTTGAAGAAGCGAGATTGATCATCAAGTTGATCCTCATCCACGTCGTTGGAGATGTTGTTAACTTGGAGCCGCAATTTGATCTCTTGGCAACGTTGACAGCTTGGCGCCCGCGATTATCGTCTTGGCATCGCGACCGGGAATAAATGACGTACTTTTATTTTTACCGTGACTACGAGACGCGTATCACCTTTGTATCAATTAGGAAGCTGTTCAACCCTAACGTGTCAGCTTTTACGATTGAAACCTTTGCACACCAAGTCCCTGGACAGGTCCCTACAAGTCCCTAGACTACCCTAAATCAGTCGAGTTTCACTGTAATCTCCACTGTGCTGTGACTCTTTGACACTGACACTGACACTGACACTGACAGCAGAGCAGGCTTATGTCAATGTCAATGTCAGTGTCAGACCATTGCTTTCATCGCGCAACCTCTATCGAGACATTTAAACGGTAAAATGACGCAAACAAACGGTGTCCATGTCCCTGGCTTGCATTAGTTGACCACCCTCCCAATGATCGCGTGAGTGCATCCTCTTCAACGGCCAGACAACATGCTTAAGCGAGCAATGACGTAGGCTATCTTGCCGATCTTCAAAAATAAGTCACTAACAAACGCCCACTTCTCAATAGTTGGTGGTAGTTAGAGCACTATCGTGTCTCGCCTGCTTTCCGTCATGGCGGAATAAACGTCACCATCTCACCGTCATTCATTCCATCGTCGATTCATGTCAACAGTTTTAGCTTAAATTAATGCTTAAATCTGGGCTCTCAAGGATTATGTCAATCATTCCAGGTATGTCGCCCTTCCTCCACCACTTTCAGAACGGCTTTTTCGGCAGACAACTTTCCATCTTTACTAAGCCCAAAAGCTTCAACAACATTGTCCAAGCTTCCTACCTCTCTCACAGGGTTCGGCTTCAGGTCTCTTCTCTCCAACACGTCAGTGACCAACTGTAGATAATGTTCCCAAGCATATTTGTCGTCTGGTGTTGCAGCGCCGGTGTTGTCGAACATGGCGTAGTCCGTACCGAGTACCCTCTCAAAAACAGTAAAAGCTATCAGTGATTCCGCTTTGACGTATGGGTTGATGTCTTCAATCGAAGACTTATTGACAGGAGATAGAGCTATCAACCGAGCTCCATCGTATCGCATCAGAGCATTCGCTATTTTCTGTGATGAGCTTCCGTCTGCGATGTTGTCGAGAGCGTATTGCAATTTGCCATCAGTGATGTCTCTGACGCGGTCGACCCAGTCTTCATCATGATAGTCAAGAGTGATATCTGCACCTAGGCTCTTGAGAAGGTCATGGTTTTTGCTTGAGGCGATGGCAATTACCCGAAGGCCACTAAGTCTCCCAAGCTGAACAGCATATAAACCAACGCTTGTCGAAGCTCCATACACAAGAAAGTCGACATGGCTTTCCTCGTAATGGTAGGGCTCCGGGAGCCTCATACGTCCAAACATTGCCTGCGTGGCAGTCGCGAAAGCAAGTGAGATAGTAGCTCCCTGCTGCAAACTAATATTGTCCGGTATCGCAAACACAAGAGTTGCTTCAATGCTGATGAACTCGGCGAATGAACCAAGTCCTTCGTGAGTTGCCCCATGGACCCAACCACCAACTCCTTGTCCTTTCTGCCATTTTGATCCGTTTGGCTCTTCGACAGTCCCAGCAAAGTCACAGCCAACGATGAGTCCTGATGATGCAGGACCATTCAGAACGTCGCCTTGCACAAGCTTCCAGTCTCCAGGATTCAGAGCAACATAGTGTACCTTGACGAGGATTTCATTATCTCTTGGGACAGGATGAGGAACGTTTCGGATTGATCCACTGCCTTTCCCGTCCGTCACGAAAGCTCGCATGGTAGATCCCAAGATATATCTTGGAAATAGATCTAGATGTTGGTGTAATTATCAGCAGGATACCGGGCATCAAAATGAGGGATACATGTTAAGTCATGTCGTCGATACACAAAATGAAACATATTATTCAGCTATGTTAATAATAACGTTATGTGATCTCGTTGGTGACAAATCCTTATTTGAAATGTTGTTTCCACCTATCATGCCTCTCTCAAACCGTCTTACACGGAGGATTAGCATCCTTGCCTTGCTGGCAATGTTCGAGTAATATGTCGATAAGTGCCCAGAGACGACAGTAGATGTAAATGTCACTCATACGTTCGAGAAATAGAAAGATTACTTGGAAATGTGGTTCATTAACATATATTTAATATCATCGCTCATTATGCAATGTGAGCTGCCTGTCTATACAAGACTTTTCCCGACTCAATGGCATCTTTATAGTGCCACAGGAAATCCCAGCATCACCCAAATCCTTCCCAGTCGCAAAGAAAACAAAACATTTCAAGACATGAAAGAGTAAGTCGTAAAGAGTCATAATCTACAGACGAGCAGAGAAGCTGGCCTGGGCGGTCTGTCCATAAGCACTATTCTCAGGTTGGTAGAATGGAAGAGATGTGACAGTCGCCTTGATGCGCTTGCCAAAGTACTCAATCTCGACCTTGTCGCCCTCAAGCACCTCCTTGGGGAGATATGTATAGGCAATGGGCTTGCCGATGCTGTAGCCGAACGCTGAGCTGGTCACGTAACCAACTGCACGGCCCTTGACAAACACAGGCTCCTTGCCGAGAACCACTGACTTGCCATCGTCGATTGTAAGACCGCGGATGCGTCTGGATACCTTCTCACTGGATCGGCCCTTCAGAGCGTTGTAGCCAACGTAGCCGTCCTTGCCAGGATGAAGTGCGAACTCCAGACCAGCCTCGTAGGGGTCGTACTCCTGGGTCATATCGGAACCCCATGATCGGAAGCCCTTCTCGATTCGAAGAGCATTGAAGGCACTTCGACCAGCAGCGATGACTCCGTAGGGAAGACCACCCTGCCACAAAGCATCCCAGAGTCGTAGACCGTTGTCGGCAGTGGTGTAGATCTCGAAGCCCTCCTCACCGACGTATGAGAAGCGCGTGGCGATAGCTGGGATACCAGAGATCTCGACCTTCTTGGTGGTGAGGTAAGGGAAGGCTCGATCGGAGAAGTTGTCCTTGCTGACAAGCTTCATTAGGTCCTTGGCCAAGGGACCCCAGACACCAACGCTGGCAAGACCACCGGTGATGTCGCGGACCTGGACAGCTCTGTGAGGGCTGGCCTTGGTCTGGACCTTGGCCTCACGAGTGAAGTAGTGAAGATCAACAGGGCCGTTAACACCAAGATGGAAGAGGTCCTCGCCCAATCTAGCAACGAAGATGTCACTCCTGATACCACCATGGTTGTCGAGGAGAAGTGTGAATGTCACTTTGCCCACCTCACCAGCAACGTTGCCAGTGGTCAAGCGCTGCAACAACTCAGCAGCACCAGGACCAGCAATCTCTAGTCTTCGAATAGGAGTTTGATCGTACAATGCGACACCAGTTCGTGTCTTCCAGGCCTCAACAGCAGTGATGGGCGAGTAGAACCTCGAAGACCAAGCATCTCGCTCAACAGGCTTCCAAGCCTCTGGCAAGTCCTTGAGAAGCTTCTCATTGGCCTCAAAGTAGTGAGGGCGCTCCCAGCCACCAGCCTCGAGGAAATAGGCTCCAAGTTGTTGTTGACGCTGGTGGAAGGGGCTGACGCGGAGGTTTCGCGGTGACTCCTTGGGCTGAAGAGGATGGAGGATATCGTAGACCTCGACGAACTGCTGGGAGCCGGTCTCAACCACGTAGGCGGGGGAAAGTTGAACTTGCTCAAACCGAGAAAGCTCACACTCAGAAAGATCGATCTCAGCTCGGCCAGTAGTAAGAAGTTCAGCCATGGCGCGTCCGACACCAGCAGATTGTGTAACCCAGACAGCCTCGGCGACGTAGAAGTTATCAAAGTTGGGGGCCTGGCCAACAAGAGGGCCACCGTCGGGGGTGAAAGACATAATGCCGTTGAAACCGTGGTCAATCTTTGTCTCGCGGAGAGCAGGAAGAATCTCCTGCGATAACTTCCAGCCAGGTTCGAAATCCTTAGGGGTGAACTTCAAGCTGGAAGGCATGTTCTTGTAGTCGATATCCTTGGGTGTCTCGCCCAGCGAGGCTGCAACGACTGGCATAGGACGGTGGCCGTAATATCCAATACCGTAGTGGTCGCCATGCTCGCGGTAGTAAAGGTCCTGGTCTTGATGTCGGAGAATAGGGAGTCGAGCACCGTTGGGCTCTTCGTTCTTGCCCTTCTGGCTAGGAACTGATGTTGTGTGGGCGTACTGATGAGCCATAGGAGTCAGGGGAATAGGGAGGCCAACCATGGCTCCAACCTCGACACCCCAGAGTCCAGCACATGAGATGACGATATCTGCCTCGAATTTGCCGTTCTTTGTGTTGACGGAAGAAACATGACCGTCGTGGTGGTCGATAGATGTGACTAATGTCGATTCATGGTACTTGACACCCGCTGCTTGTGTTCGCGCGATGAGCTTTGCTTGAGCATCGCGAGCGAGGGCTAGACCATCGGTAGGAATGTGAAGTCCACCAAGGACCTTGGACTTATCCAACAAAGGATAGATCTCAAGACACTTCTCGGGGCTGATGAGGTTGGCCTCGACGCCCCAAGAATAAGCATATCCTCTTTTTCTCTTGAGCTCCTCCAGTCGCGCAGGTGTGGTAGCAATCTCTAAGCCACCAACCTGGTTGAAGGAGCCTAGTGACATGAGCTTCTCGACTGTGTAAGTGGCCATCTTTGTGAGAGTCTTTGATGTGTTTGTCTGGAACACCAGGCCTGGGGCGTGAGATGTTGAGCCACCAGGCATAGCTAGAGGTCCTTGCTCGAGGACCGTGATATCAGTCCATCCTCTCTGGACCAACTCATCAGCAACGTTGACGCCGACGATTCCAGCGCCGATGATGAGAACGCGCGGTGAAGGTGCCATTTTTGTCTCGTCTCTTTTGTGTATTAAAGAAGATCAGAGTAGTGTAGAGGCAAGCAACTGAAGAGAGAGATGAGAGACGAGTGATGGGTTTCAAACACAATGGCTTCTATTGGCAAAGGTTCTAGTCTCGTTATATCTTTTCCATGAACCGTCCACGACTCCGCACGCTTCCTCCTCCGCACCGTCCTCGCAACCCGATCATCAACTCAAACTATCTCCGTCCTATGTCATGGTTACGATAAGGCAACTAACATGAGAGTCTCCGGTTGCGGAAGCGCTCACGTGATCGGGAGTTGAGAGATGTTGCGCCGTGATGGAAGGGCGTGTCGATATCACGAACCGGGCGCTTGCAGGCAATGTACGCTGTAATGCGGGGAGATAACAAACAGCAGATCAAAGGCGAAACTAAAAAATCTAGAATGCTAAAGTTGGGTATTATCGACCGGGCTTCAAGTGCCGACAACGAGTCGAGTTCCACCCCAGGAGTCCGTGCCGAGATGATAGGACACGCGTGATAACGCAGCGGGTTACGACTATACACGCGGCTTTGCAGCGAACAGAAACAACACTGAGGGTTCTGATATGCAAAACGGCCGCTATCGCAATGCATCGAAGCGCCCAATGCTTGTATCCTAGTGCAGGGCGCTCGGTTGGGGATGTTACAGCACATTGCAAATGGCTGGGACACGGATGAATCAGCTGGACACGATAGTTGTCAGGGTAGACCATGCCCTTGCAAGCCCCTTTCAAAACACCGTAGATTACTGGTCATGGGACCTTTTGCGGCAGAGTCACATTTCACGATGCCTTCATTTAGGCCTTTTTCTAGGTTCTTTTTTTCCCCTTGTGGTTGGGTTTGCGATTCAGATCCCCTCCCTTGCAAGCTCTAGCCATGAATTGATCGTTAAGGGTCTTATGCTAGATACATCGTATTTGAGCGGTGATCATTGGATTGTGATTGACCGTTTGGTTCGCATATTGTTTGCTGTCAATCAGATGCCCGCACTTCCTTCACCCCCATTCGCTTTGGGGTCCTTGTCAAAGATTAGCCCAAACAAGGTGTGGCATCCAATTGATCTCTGTCCGGGGAATTAACCGGCAATACACAAGATACCCTTCTTTTCACTTTGGAGGTGATCGACCAAAATTTGTGAGTGTGGTTGACATGTTGGAGTCTTCGGTTCTTTCGTTGCCGTACGACTCCAACCAAATGTCATCCCGCGGGAGAGGCAAAGTTAAATCCCAGTAGTAGCAGGCCAATTGACTCTATTTTTATGCCAAGAGGCGGAATACTTTTGACTTTGTTAGAGTTCGGCCGAGCCTGCAGTCGGTCGAACCGAGCAACGTCTAGAACAGCCAGCAGATGTGTGAATTGCTCAAAATGGCATCGTGAATGGCTTCACATGGATAGCTGCTGTACCTACGGCATGTCGTGGCACCCTACTGCACTATGTACAACGCATGCACTCTGTCTATCTTGGGGTGTTTTTGCTGTGGAGCGGTGAGGGTCAAGAGTCAAAACTGAGGACCCCCAGGAACAGAAAAAGAGATGGGATGGCAGGGCTTGTCTCACCGGGAAGAACAAGGTGAACGACTCACGAGGATGCCAATGACAAAGTAAGAGAAAAATCTAGACAGCCCAGCTGACCCGCCCCTTGCAAGCCAACCGCCTAATATTGCCAAGTCAATTTCTCAGCCTCTAGACAACTCTAGTCAACCCCTCCCCTCCCCTCCCTGAGACACTCTCTCGGTCCTCAGAACTAGAACTAGGGGTACCCCGTTTTCCCCGGAAAATCAGAAGAAACACTTGACACATAGCCCTAGATTATGAATACTAGCTTCGTGTTTACCCCAGATTGGGATTACGAACTGGTTCCCGCCTCCGCTTGGTCCGAGTTTGACATGACACATAAAAACCCAAACATGTTCAAGTCAAAGCTGGGGGAGGGGAAAGAGTCTCTAGTGAACGCTTCTGTAGGTGATACTGCTGCAGTGTATGTAGAGTACAGACACGACTCATCTGGGCTAGGGATGGACACATTGTGCATGTCTAGCGTCCATCTCCATCTCTGTCTCCCATCTCTGACAAACTTTCTTGTCTCTTTGCTTCCCCGCATATCACTGCCTACACATTTTTACTGTATGTACTTCCAATGTTACAGGGGCCTCTTTACCCCAGAAAACACCTAAACCAACTAAAAACGCTTCACTTTCTCGCTAAACCAAGACCAAATAAGTTAACTCTTCCCCCGGTTTCGGATACCCCGGTCCTCCCTCTCCTTCCTTCCCCTCCCCTCCCTCCTCTCCATATCGAGATGTTCATCGGAGAGCAGGGACCAACTCTTTGTTCTCTGTTTTCCGTTTTCCGGGCGAGGAAATAATGCTCCGTAATGATGACACTCTTGGTGTTGAACAAAGACGCACCTCGCTGTCATGGTGGAGAGTTTACGCCCTGTTTCTATGCAAGTTCCAGTAAAATACTTGGTAAGAATTGGAGTGTCAGTGGCCCATGACATGTATCCCGTCACCAAATAGGACATGACAAGTCTCGTCATGCATGGAATAGCGGGAGAAGTATCGAGGAGGAATGAATCCCAGTTCTGTCTCTGGTCTTCTTTTCGTTTCCAAAACGCCCAACTAAATAAAACAATATTTCTCTAAGCCTGTACAGTATTCTGTTGTGATGCGCTAATAACAATTACCCCGTTGCCTTGGGTTTCATTCACCTTGGAAGAATGACCCAAATCCACTACTCCTAAAAGTGATTAAACATGATATTACTAAAGTTTTCGCCTTCCCACCAAGCGGGCCCTCGGTTGCTTTCGCTCATGGGAGGTGCCGGGTCGTCGCAGCCCATGTCGGCGATGTTAACAAACTGCGAAGAGTCCGCGTAGAGCCAAGGTGTTGTGCACAGCGTCAAGCTGTCCTCGACGGGAATTTCATCATAGACTGTGTCGCGCGCCGAGTCTGGGCCCTGCGACGAAGATAGAGGGGCCGCCTTGTAAGACAGTGTAGGGGCCTCTTGACCCCCATCAGCTGTGTTGATGGAAATTTCGGGAGCGCTAGCGACGATGATTTCCAAGGTGACATTCTCGTTGTCCCCTTCGTGCATTGAGTTTGGCACGAGTGATTGGTTGAGCAGGCCAGCTGTTGGAAGCTCGTGAGAGTCGGCCACTGTGTTGAACTGAAGGATCTTCCACATGAGGGGAACGCTAAGGTAGATCTTGGAGGGCATCCAGTCTTCCACCTCCATACTCTCAGACGTCCCCGCGGCAATCCGCGTCATCTTGTCAAGGTTGCGATCCTGAGAATTGTTAGTTCGGGGCCGTAAAGTCAATTGAAGGATAAAAAATACATACCAATGCTCTGCAAGCAGCCGAAGTAGGCAGAAAGTTCTTGAGGAACCGCCTGCACTTGGCAAAGTCGGCGTTGGACTTGTGCTTTAGCCTTGTAGCAGCCGCGCAACAGTAGTACAGGTGCACCGTCGCCGCAATAGCAGCCACATGCCCAAAGAAAGGATCTGCAAGGGGCACTTGTTTGTCAACTACCATGTCGATCATTCGAACGATCCAAGTAGAATGCAAAAGTGCGAGTTCGGAAGATCGCCTCCAAAAGGTGTTGGGGATGCCGAGATTGGGATTGTGCTGCGCTCCAACGATGTAGAGAAATGGATGGTTGAGGACAGTGGGAATGACATGGTATGTGAATTGCTCCTTGAGCCAAGGCGCCCAGTAGTCGCGATGAACCTTCAAGTCTTCAACTTTGCGCTCGTAAAACTTGACCGTGTCGTAGCGATGACACATGGGTATCCTGTTTTCCGTCTCCATAAAGTCGGCCAGGACCTTTGCATACATCGAGTCATGTCGCCATGGCTCTTTGATGTTGTTGTGGGCGCAATCGGAAACATATTTTCGGACTTGACTCCAGACCCAGCCAAGATGAACACTGGTGTTCCAGATACCGGGTTCATTAGGGTGGTGGCAGCCGAGATCATCTCGAGGCAGGGTGGGAGCTCTGGGATCGTGCTCTGGTTGATGACCTCTTGTTGTAGAGTAAGCGGGTCTCCAGATCTCAGTCGGGACGCTCAAAAGACCTTCCTGACGACCATAAGACTGTTCAAGCATTTGCAGACTCCAGAACAGTCGCTTTTTGCGCTCTATCATGGGGTCTCCAACGGCGTAGAAGGACTCTACGTCGAGCATTGCGGAGCGACATAATTGATGAGCAAGGCCGAGGTGAAATTGACCAAGATGCACGTTTCCATCTTCCAGATGTTAGCTACTGCGCCAGATAAAATGTTAAAATGGATAACGTACCAATAAATGACGAGTAAGAAAGCAAACAAAGACTCTCAAGCGTCGCTAGATCTACACTGCCATTTGCAATGCGCAGCATGATAAGGCTCTTTGCATTGTTGGCGTACAACTTGGCTTGATCGGCATTATCGGAAAAGCGCAAAGTCAAAGCAAGAATACTGCAGGCGAGCTCATCGTGCATCGAGGCAAAGTCGCTGACCTCGTCTCTCTCGAAGCACCATATTGGCTGTCGATGGCAATACTCAAAGTATAGGGCAACGCCAGCTGCGATGTCGGATACGCTGGGTCGCAGCGACGAGTTTTCGGATTCGGACTTGACCGAGGGATGACTTGTAGGATAACTTGGTTCGCGCGCGTTTTGGAGACCAGAGTATGACTTTTCAGAAGTGTCTGTTGTTTCTTGAGGGGATTCGAGTTGTGATTGTTGACGTTGGTGTTGTTGGTGGTTGTGGTTGATCTGTTGTTGTTTTTGTGATGTAGGCCTGTAAATTACAGGGCGTCAGCTACTGAAGTATAGGAGAGAGGACAAAGGTTCACACATACAGACTACCGTTGAGTAAAAAGTCAAGCTTCTCTTCCAAATGCGCCAATCTCTCCTCCTAATAATAAATTCATCGTTAAGATGCGTCCCATTTTGTTGTGTGCAAAACATGCACAACGTACCGAAGGGCCGCTCTGAGAGGGCCTGATAGCTGGGGGATAAGAGCAAGACTGTTTGAGGCGGACACAGCTTGAGCATTGCGGTTTCTCGCCAGGGCAACGAGTCTTTTTGCGCCTGAACGTGTCAGTAACTAAGACAGCCATTTCAGTTATCGCCAGCTTTTTTTTTTTTACCTGCAAGTCAAACAAGCGTGATGCGATCGTCTTCGGCCGCGGGTGCCAGTAGTAGTAGGATGGCCAGTGGTGGTGTTTTCCTCTCCAGGAGACATTGATGACCGTGACATGTTTGTGCAAGTATGAGAGAACTCAAGGGAGGAGTAAAATGAGGAGTTATCAGAGACAATATCTCAACTGTCACAGTCAGAGTCACACTAACAAAAAAATAAAAATAAAAAGAGTAAGAGGCGTTGGAATGATAAACTGGTGAACCTTGTTCAGGGGCCCGCTTCCACTAAATACTTTGGCTCTATAGACCACTGGAACCTTTACTTGACAAACCCCGCACCGTCTACTGGTCCTTGTTATGGACTGTAGGTAACGATAACGCGGGGTTTTAGTTGGTATTACAGAGCCCAGGTTAGTATACCCAAGTACGGCACTGCATGTTACTATTAGCACCAACCGCCTTGGTTCATAGCGTTGACCTCCAACAGACAAGGGTCAGGGACAGAGGTTAGAGGTGAGAGGTGACCTAGAGAGGTGAGGCCAAAGGGGGCGTGTAGACCTACAGATGGTGTCCAATTATTCTCGTCCCGAATGAAAAAACGAGGCCCACCAAAGAGAAGCCATGAGAGAACGAAGCTGCAGTGCCTTTCCATCCGTTCCGCACACGGCATCACATTGCATAGCATAACATTACTTTTTACTGTATCTGTACTTTGTCTGTTGAACTTGAATGGATCAAGCCAAACCCTGAAACGTGTGGTACACAAAAAGAGGCGCGCCTCTCTACCCAAGGTTCAAGGTAGGCCTCGCTACAGGCCTGCTACCAGTTATCAGTTGACAACGTTTTACTTTATGGCTGCACTCTATCCAACGACTCATGACCAAAACCAACCCAGCACAAAGCAAATAAAAATAAAACTCTTTCTCTTCTCACCGTAGAATTACCTATCTATCAACACCTGGCAAACAAATGTGTATCTGTATCTGTATCCATCTCCTTATCTGCTAACCATTGGATCACACTGCATTCGCATTGACAATATTTTATTCCCTCCCCCCTTGTTCTCGTTCCTGATCCGCCCACCCTTCTACCAAAGCTTCCAGAAATACCTCTTGTCTCTTCACCGAGACCACACCTTCCAAGCCTTCTCTCCCATGTCGCCATGACATTTAACTTTGGGCCGCCGATCACCGGAGATCCATCGGGTACACAAGAGATAACGCAGAGAGAGCCAAGTTGCAAAGATGATCTACTAAGAACAGGGCCAAGGCAAGGGTGCTAGATAAGAAGTGGAGATGAGGAGAACCCGACATGGATGCACTCAGGGCACTACAGAGATAAACTACGTAACTAAACTTTTAGTCTGACTCCGACAACGCAGAGCAACAGTTCTCACAGTAACAATCCCTTGGCAAAGGAGACCAACGCTGTGCACTCCAAACCGGGCAAACTCATCCAAGGTGAGGCAATTTGGAGATTATACTGTGCAATAGTAAAAGATAAATGTTCAATTCGTTCATTACGGTTCATCATTATGGCTTAAAACGCCCAATCATCATACTCCTCCGGTCTAATCCCTGGCAGCAGTGTGTCCAAGCCTTGTCACTTCCCCGCAGCCCAGTTCCCAGTTCCCCTCAGAGGATACAACCTTCCTCCAACGGTTACCGTGATGCATCATTCTTCATTCCATGCCTTCTTCTCCCGGTCTTCCATGCTATGCTACTATACTCTATTTTGATCTCTTGGCTTTGCTTCGCCCTTACAGCCTGGCCGCAGGATCCAGCAGATCCTTCAACTCCGAATTGGGGTACTCGCAGTTGAAGGCTCCATCCGGACGCTCCCTGTCCCAAGCCCACTTCTCCTTGAGCTCGGGCTCCAACTCATCTTCCAGCATCTGCACCACGTACTTGCCCAGCACTGGGAAGAACTTGTACCCATGGAACGAGCCGCATGTGGCTACGTAGAGACCCTTGGCGCCTGCGTGCGGAGAGATGATGAAGTCTCCACTGGAAGTGAAGGCGTCCCTGTTTCAGTGCGTTAGCCTACTCGGACGTTTCTCCTTGTCGTCAGTGCGGGGAGTTTGTGGGATGCTACATACCAGCAGATACGGTGGTGCTCGTACTTCCAGTGCGCTCCCTTGCTGCCAAAGAACAGACGGTTTTGCGTGTCAATGTCCTCTTTGAGGCTGTTGGGAACCTTCCACTGCGCGTAGTCCTTCTCGTCAGGCGGCGCCGAGACATAACGTCCTGGTAGCACTTGACGGGTGTTGCTGAAGATGTTCTTACCCCACCACTTAATCTCACGATCCTTTGTAGGTGGCAAGCTGCCGATGAATGGAGATTCTGTCACTGGTGTTAGCTACTTCTTTCCAACATGTCTCAGGATACTCACTGTGCTTGTATGTGTAACCTTGGAAGCCAACAGGCATGTCCTTCATCCTCTCGAATGATTCGTCGTCGAGAGTGACCATACCAGTGGTGATACCAGCAGCTGTGATTCGATTGCCAGATCGCAGATCAGGCATATTGTGGCGCGCAGCGCTGTATTCTAGAAGCTTGGCCGTGTAGGCTCCGGTGGAGAGGATCACAGTATCAGCCGAGATGATCTCGCCCTTGGAGGTCTGGATACCAGTGGCGCGGCCATTCTCAATCTGCAACGTAGCGACATCGGCAACAATGTACTTGACGCCGAGTTTCAGAGCCTCACGGGTGACAGCACGCAGGGAGTCACCTGCAGCGCCCCAGCCACTGTTCCTGTTGACCAGAACCTCCTTGGCGCCCGTGTAGTCAGCCTCCTCGTACAGACCACCGTAAAGCTTCTTGGCTTCCTCAATGGTGTAGACCTGGATGTCTGATTGGCGGCCCAGCTTCTTGTAGTTGTTGATGACGTCCTGGGCGTAGTCGCTGCGGCACACCCAGAAAACACCAGCCTTGTGAAAGTGAGGCATCCACAGGGGATCAGACTCGAAGATGTCCTGAGCCTCAAGGGCGAGACGGCAGTAGAGGAGATCATCGTAGTCAGCACGAACGACCTTGTTCCAATCCCACGAAGCAGCTACGCGGTTGTCTCCGTCGTAAGGGTCCCTGTCCACGATTGTGACCGAGGCATTGGGGTACTTCTGAATGAGTTGGTAGGCTGTGGACACGCCAAAGACGCCTGCTCCCACGATGAGATATGACTGAGATGCCATTGTAGACTAGGGTTATTGTCTGCCAATTGACTTGTACAACGACAAAAAAGAGTATAAAAGATGAGATGGAATAACAATAACCTCCAGAACCAAAACGAATTGCTCAAGCTCACATGGCCTTTTATCACCCCCGCGTTGGAGACGAAGCCGGTCTCGGTGGTCACCGTATTCCGGACGGCTCTCACCAAAAGCTATTTTCCGGGGCTTCACCTGGAATTCCGGTCAAAGGATCCGGAGTCCGTGGGTGGAGAAGAGGAAATCCGATCACGTGAAAGATGAGGGGAAATGAAGTTTTGCCTCGACAGAATTGTGAAGTCGTGATAACTTCATTTTTGAGACTGTCAAGATGTCACCCTGAGATTGAAGTCAATTGAGCTGTATGAAGCGATTACCTTTGAGAACCATATCTTGAAGGTGTCTACAGTCCCGCACTGACCATGAAACACAGCCGTCTAGACTGAGGTCATCTCCGTCTCCTCCCTCCATCTCTGTCCGGTCCTTTGTTCCCAGAGCAGGCCAAGTCAGCAGACCAACCACACCGAGACATAGACGCACGTAGGCCTTATCCAGCTGTTGTCACCAGTGACCGAGTGTGAAGCTATCCACAAGGCGTCGTTCCAGCCTTCCTCCAACCCTCATGTACGAGTTGCCCTCTAAATCCCAAATCAGGTAAAGTCTTATCTCACTTCTGATTCATCTCTGCTCTGTACCTTCGCTTGATCCTCCCTCCCCCGCATTTTACTGTTTTCCCTTCTCCATCGGTATGCATGCACACGACTAGCCGGAGATCATTGATATCACTTAGCCTTAGCAAAAAAGGAATCCATTCTCCGCACTCATCCTACATAGATAACGCGTCGCCCAAGTTCCGCTCCGGGTCTAGCTTCATGCACAATTTGCGTTCCACCAACCGCAATTGGTATCGAACAAAGGACAGGGGTGGAGGTCTCCAGATGCGAGATGGCCAAGGCTTATCTTGGCTCACCTCCTCTGCCTCCCAATGCCTCACACCATCCATCAAACGCGTCTGCAACACTGCCTCCAATTTTTCCAAGACCGGCCAAGCATGCAGAAACTAGTCTGGGATATCTAATTCTGACAGAATACTGACTCCGCTTCCTGCTTATCTTGATTCAGCATTATTGTCTCGTCCCACTTCCCCATGACAGAGCATCAGAGGTCCATCATGGTCGAGGCGTTGGCGGGCGTGGCAATGCCGGCACTCGTCATCCTACCCCAGAAGGCCCCATCTTGGTCCTTGCGTTCCTAGCGCTGCTCTTATCCTATCATTTGACCATCGAGATATCAAGGGATAGAACCCATCGCGATTCAATGTGATACGTCCACGCGGTTTCCCATGCCAGGTTGTATTCGGCTTCACCTTTGACTTGTCTGTTATCTATCTACAACCCCGGAGTGAACGCCGTATATCGGCTTCGCTTCCAAGAATGTTCTCCCGCGTATACATAGTATCAAGTTGAGACAAGGGTCTGATGGCAATGATGCTTTCGAGAATCCCATAATCCCATAATTATGCACGACGGCTGCGTAGAATGCTAGAACATTACCGGCTTCGGTCTGTTCTAAGATCTTGCCTGCGTTTCTTATCTTGGCTCCGCTGTTCGGCACTTTACAGATTGCTCCGTCGAGCGGCTACCTGCAGATCGTTAGCGAAATAACACGGCCAAGCAAGAGATCTCTATCTCCAAAACTTGTTCTATGCCAGACAAGTCAGTCGCCCAGTTCTTTGCAGTTTCTATTGAGATTCTTTCAGCTTACGTAGTTAGGAAGGAGAGTAACATGTGCCGATAGCTTGAATCAAAGACTTGTTCCAGGGTAGGGGAACGAGATGAGCATCCTGAGTCTCATTTCGCATAATCCTTGCTGTGTTGAACATCAAGACGCGTCTCCTAAGTAATTGTACAGTATAATTTTGTGTTTCTTGTGTCTTTTTGAGTGAGTTTGAACACCTTAGTTACCATCAGTAAACTGTTTTGTATGGTAGTGATGAAGTTAACTTGGAAACAGAAAGGTAATTGCATTTGCACGGACAGGGCGATGGTCATTGTGGAATATTCATGATCCATCAACACGACATAAACAAACCCGAAACAAAGCAAGTTTGCTTCTTACGATTCCAGAGGGACTGCAGCAGGTTTTCATCAACATTTCCTCTCGTCAAATGATACTTACTGTATCACAACATACGATATTTAGTTGTCGTACGATCGAATTCTCTTTACGATGAATATCATCCTCCAAGATAAAGTGACCACATTGTCTATGCCACCTGTGTCTTGGCTGAGATGTTATTCCAAGGAAAAGAAGCTATTATTCTGAGAGCAGCTGCATCGTTGCACGACTCTGATGTCACTTGGAGATAGGAAACGAACGATTCCAGATATATTGTCATACGATACCGCATTCACCATTGATATGGAATAAGATATCGCTGATGTCCTCTCACATATTACAATGAAGTTCTGCTGTTGCAGTTGACATCCAATTTCACCGTTAATTCTCCCTCGTCAAGTCCCGAATAGCTACAACCCTCAGAGTATCTGTTCCAGCGTCTTCGCCATGCAGATGAAACGTCGACGACAAGGCCAAATGAAAATTCTTCATGGTTTAAGGTTCCCTTGACTCCCCCACGGGGAGAATGGAGCGGCAACCCCATACACGAGCCATCGGTTGATCTTACCTTCGCTACTTCTTGACTCCGCGATGGAGCCACGATGGAGTCGCGAGTCCAATATTTCTGGAGTAAGGTAATCAGTCCAGACCTTTTACGTCTAGTTACCCCAAATTAAGCGCTCCGTCGGGCACCAAAACCCCGGACTCGCCGGCACGGACCAGTAGTCTTACTGTATCTATATAGGCGGCTACTCGTCTTGACATGCATACCCGGCCGCAGCAACTCTCGCCTAAACTTGCTGTTGGTCGATATTGCCTCGTTTCGTCCTCGCCCGTTCCGTTTCAGGGGCTAATCTATACCTAGCTATCTATACTATCTTCGCATAATTTGCCTTTGACAACGGCATTATCGATTCCTTTCGATCACGTACCAGAAACTCGCAATCGCTAAGTCAATTCCGATGTGGATTCTATCTCGTTTCGACTCACCTGCATCCGAAGCAACTTCGCATATTGTTGCTGCGGTTGAGATATTGTTACGAAACCGCATGGTCCGAATGACCATCGAGACGGTCACTGCCCCGGCACTTGAATTCCATCACGGAGAGACAAAGGGGACAACAGTGTTTCGTCACCCGGTCAGATGCACAAGATATTACTAGGGATACTTACACCGAACATTCTTTTCTCAGCCTTCCGCCTTTTTTCTGGAAGCTGCAGTGATATAAAGATAGTGATAACTTTATCGGCACTGATCTACAGGAGCAAGTTGAACCGAGCTACTCCAATTCTCTGCCCCTGATAAGAAACTGCCGGATTTCTAGAAGATCATGATCTTCATTGTAGATAGAGTCGAGGAGAGTCAACTTCCGTGTTTCGGTCCAAGTCTGGGCATCTGCAGGTCCGGAACGGTCCATTGCAACATGACAATACAACAAACGTGGGGGAACATGTCACGAAGCAGAGTGTCCCGTAGCTTAGAGTAGGAACGGACCCCTACTCAAGACTCGTAAGAACCGTCATCTATGACTCTTGGAGGGTCTAATTGAGGCCGGACATGGCTTGTTCAGAGGGGGTGCGATAGTACTAGCCGGGCCCCAAAGATAGCCTCTCCGATCATGTGACCGGTCGTCAACACCGGAGCGAGATGGCCACCTGATTGCGAGCAACAACTCAATCTATCGATATGGACGGCATCAGGTATCAGGTGGCAAGGGGTGTTCAGATTGGCGATGGGTAAGGCCACGCCCTTTGGTATTCTTAGTATCAGATTTGGCAGATGTAAAAGAAGTATTTAGAAGACGTCTAGTTCCAGCCTCAATCAGAAATTATTATCATCAACAAACACTCTTCTACACTCACAACAACTACAACAATATCTTTTATATAAGACTTTACAAAGTCTCTTATCTTCTTGGACTTCCTCCTCATATCATCTTCATCTTCTCTCTTACACACAAACACAATCACAATGGCTCAATCATTCTTGAAACGATGCTTTGGCCTCAGCGGCGCTTCTGCTGCTCCCACTGCCTCTACCACCCCTGAGAAGTCCGCTGTCCGCGCTCTTCCCGCTTCATGGTACACTTCAGTTGAGATGTACGAGCTTGAGAAGCGCGCCATCTTCTCCAAGAAGTGGCTCCTCACCACACACCAGGCTCGTCTCCGCAAGGCTGGCGACTGGCTCAAGTATGAGATCGCCAACTTCGAGCTTGTCATCGCAATGGCTGAGGATGGAAACATCAATGCCTTCCACAACATTACCCGATTCGGTGCCTCGCCCATCGTCGCTCCCGAGCAGGGTGATCACGGTGATGCCAGCACTGGCTTTGACCAGAAGCAGAATGGTCTTCTCCCCATCCATGTCAAGGTTGATGCTCGTGGCTTCATTTGGATCAACATGGACGGCGCCAAGGTCCCCGAGGTTGCTTGGGAGGATGACTTTGACAACCTCGACACCCATGAGCGCTTCTCATACTACAACTTTGAAGACTACAACTTCGATCACGTCTGGGAGATGGAGGGTGACTACAACTGGAAGATCCTCGCCGACAACTACAACGAGTGCTACCACTGCAAGGTCGCTCACCCTGATATCCCCACCATCGCCGACCTCAACTCTTACTGGGTCGAGACTCAGAAGCAGTACATCCAGCACTTTGGTGCCCAGCGACAGGATCAGATTGACCGCGGCTTCCGCATCGCTGTCACATACTACCTCCCTAACGCTTCCACCAACATCTCTCCTCACTTCTTCATGATCCAGCGCTTCGTCCCCCACAGCCCTACCCGCTCCACCATGCGCTACGAGTTCTTCCGCAACAAGAACTCTAGCGACGATGACTTCACTCTCATCACTGAGCTCTACAAGCGTGTCATGTCTGAGGACAAGTACCTCTGCGCCAATGCCCAGAAGAACGTCAACGCCGGTGTCTTCATCAACGGCGAGATGCACCCCGAGATGGAGCAGGGCCCTCTCTTCTTCCAGCAGAGCGTCCGCGCCTCTCTTCAAGAGCATCACAAGAAGGAGCAAGAGGCTGGCAAGGAGATCTGGCCCGCTCAGCAAGAGGTTCCCACAACAACCATCAACACCAAGATCAACGGTCAAGCAAACTACTCGTCTGGAATTGACTTGAGATCAGCCAGGAAGGCCATTGTTGTCTAAACATTTGGACATTTCTTGATGATGATGATTTACTGATTTCTCTTTGCTTTGGAGGATTTTGCAAGACAAAAAGCGAGTTTCATGTTTTTTACTACTACAAGATTGCATTTGCTTTACTTTACGACACGTTATGACTTAGCAGATGCCTAATTAGTTTACTATAGCATCCTGCATACATCTCTAGACGAAATTGAGAACTACATTTTAGAAACACTTTACTTTTCCATTTCCCATCGTGATATTTGCAAGAGGGTCTAGAGAAAGCGGTGAGATCTCGGTGAAGAGATAAGCAGCTTCGGACTTGACCTTGGTGTGCACACAGATGATAAGACTGCGAGGCTGAAACGGACCGGGATGCCGTGCTGTTTGCTATGATAAGCCGGTATCCGATCGACATGGTGCCCGCCTGAGTGTACTAGTCCGGACAAGAATGTCCTGGGGTCATATCACCGAAAGCTTAAATCTCGATTGTCTTGGATGGGCTTGCTTGGCCTTGGGGTACTGATAACCCCCCCTCCAGGACTCGAGGTAGGCCAATCAGTCTACATCCTCCCACTGCACGACCCCAAATCCGTGAGTGGAATGCTTGTCTCGTTTTTGTGTGTAGCGCTAATCATGCAGCACTTGTTGGGCTGTTGCCCTCCCAAGAAAGGGCACATACGAGACATGCTGTCTGTGCCTGATCAGGCTTGAAGTCGAGAATTTGTGATACTCCATACCGATTAAGATAGCACACCATCAGACAAAGATCGAAGGTTGATCAGGTCCTGGTCATGAGGTACCTCCAAATGGGTGGATGGATGGTAATACTAAGTGCAACATTCGCTACGTCGTTGATTCAGCCTTTCCACGTCATGTATTGAAGTCCATTTGCTGTCAATGTTGCACAGCTATATCGCAGCAACCCACGAATCTTGATCCAAAGCTCAGACTAGTACTGTTTATCACCAAAGATGAGTTGCCGTCTTGCGCTTGTGAGCAATAGCATGACGGTATACCCGATTGTCTGTTTTCCATGCAGCCACTAATAAGAGCAATACGAAAACTAACACAAGGCGTTTTAAGCTTTGGGGTGAACAAAAGACGTGGCTTCTTATGTCCACAACACCTACCAATTAATGCAACAACCATCGGTGATGCATCGCTCACAATGAGACATGTACCGAAATTTAAATGTCTCCTAAGTACGGTGATCTCTTGTATGCCATGATTTAAATGGATGTTAATTTGGATGACTTTTCGCCGCATTCGATAGTATTGATAGCGAGATAGTGTTGCCGACTCACAATGCAACAGTCCTACCGTGGAAGGACAAATGAACAATATTGTATTCGAGAGACTGGCTGACAGATGAAAGCGATTTTATACATAGTGCACCATAGAATCAAAGTCCAGACTGCGAAATCGACGATGCGGCTCATCGGCACCGGTGGTCAAAGTCCGCCGCACATACACTTGGTTGCCGCCACAACATCATACAAGCATCATGAGGATGCTAATCAGCCTTGTGAAATCTAGACTATCTTTCACTCCCAGTAGCATTTAGCTATCCTCTAGTGCCTCATTATAGTCATCTCTGACCGTTTTGTGAATTAGCCGAACATCATAGGTTGCAGCAACGATGCGAAGTTAGATGAAACTACAAGGTAACAAATGCCATGAACGTTCAGCTGCCGCTTCACTGAGTTATACTGTTGTAAGCAGGAATAGTAACGCTTGGTGCTAGGGCAGCCAGTGTCTCGACCACTCAGACATCTTTCTCGGATACATGGATTGTCACTTTGACTTGGGCTGATAGAAGTCTGTCAAATACCGGTATGTAAAATTAGGTCTTATGATCCAAATGGCCAGAGACTCTTAGGTGCTGACAATACCGTCTTTGGTGACCATGTCCCTCTTCCACTGCCACCCTCTGTCGGGACTCGTTGCTACCACCTCGCAACTCATCGAGTTCATGTGACACGTTTGGGTTTTATTGACAGGATTTTGTAAGAATAAGTACCTCAAGATGCTGTTTTAGAGAGTACTAACCGACTAAAGAATATCACATAAAGGGAAAATGAACATGATGCCTATCTCTCTAGGATCCGAAGATAACATTTCAGCTGCCGCCACGGTCTGTACTCATTTTATACCATTGATGTGAAGTTCTTATATGGCATAGTGAAGAGTAGCTGCGTTTCATTTTAAATACGACTTACACAATCTCTTGTCGGCTTCCTTCTGCACCGATTTCACTTCATGTATGCGGCTTCAGCCGATACTTGAAGTTCACATACGAGACCTCAGTTTTTCAAAGACAAGAGAAGAATAATTACAGTCTAAAATGTCCTTTATATAAATATACCCAGATGTGTATGTGCAGCGGCTCTTTATGTATCTTTGTCCTTGTATCAAGCTCATCGATGACTGGAAGCCACTCATTCGCACGCAACACAATAGGTGTAATGATCCTGGCTCTTACGTGACAATTGGACTTTAAACTTTAAATCATTATTAGACTGGTGTCCTCCCTGATATTTTAACAAACGGATGCTTGGTATTAATAATTCAGTGTACAACCCAGCAGCTTGATAAGTGATGGAAGTACTTTTTAACTTATCAGGGCTGCTGGTTTGCTTGAGTGATTGTGCATATTGGAAATGAGAGAAAAACAGGCCAAACTCATATATAGGAAACTCAATGGATTATGTGCGAATAAAAAACTCAGAATATATTATTTCACATGGTTGACAACCCAACGGTTGATCAGGCCACTGAAGAAACTCATCCAACATTGTCATACATGTGGAGAAACCCAGATCCCTTCGATAATGTGGCTGGGCAAAGCAAAGCTGAAACGTAGATGGTCAAGAAAAGAGTTGGTGTGTTAACAGGGGTGTTGTGTTCGTGTTTTTTATGTTGCTTTCAGCTGAGACTGGATAATTACTAAGGCGACGGCGCCACTCCTGGACCTTGGACACGGTCACAAGTCAGCCACGTAATTAGTTCAACCTCGGCCAGCCTCGCAACTAATCTCATCTCACCTCTAATCATCACATCACATCAGAACATATCATCTCGAAACCCATCCTCATCTCTCACAGGAGTGATGAGACACCATCTAAACGCGTAGATCTTTGTTCAGTTCATTCAGTTCCTCAACCTTGTCCCGTCCGGTCGCGTGATGAAGCAGCGCTGTCGCGACCGCAAATTTTAATCTCATATCCTAAAAGGAGAGAAACACTCACCAAATGCCTCAGCACGTTCGACGCGTGGCCGTCATTGGTGCCGGTCCAGCCGGTGCCATTGCCACAGATGCCCTCGTTAAAGAAGAAGCTTTTGATACAATTCGCGTCTTTGACCGCCGAATCGTAGTCGGAGGAACATGGTACGATACCGCTACTTCTCTCTCCTATCTGATAGCAGTTCTGAATTTGAGTTTCTAAAGGGTTTACACGCCACATCTGCCGCCCAAAGTACCCTCGCTAGATGCCCTAGTCTCTGGAGAAGCGGACAAACGTATTCCTATTCCAGAATATCTACCGGCCGTGACGCCATTCAATGAGAGAGTCAACAGCCATCAGCAACGGTACTCGGACACGCCTATTCATGAGAATTTACACAGCAACATCGCACCTGAGATTATGGGTTACACTGAAGAACCACTACCAAACAAATTATCACAGCAGACGATGAAGGAGTATGGGCCAGGTGCTCCATTTCGTCATCACACCGTTGTTCGTCAGTGGGTTGAAGACCTCTTTATTCGCGGCGACCACGACAAACTGCTCGAACTCAGGACAACAGTAGAACTCGTCGTGAAAGAGGGAGATGAGTGGGTGATAACTCTGCGAAAGGTTGTAAACGGCAGTAATTACTGGTGGAAAGAGAGGTTTGATGCCGTGGTTGTTGCCTCTGGCCATTACAACATACCCTGGTTTCCAGTCGTCGAAGGATTCCTGGAATACAACCAAAGATTCCCCGGTGCAATTCTGCATAGTAAACACTTCAGAGGAGGTCGGCACTACAGAGGAAAGGTATGCCAAAACCCCCCGATGTTACAACCAGTCCATACTGACAACTAGCAGCGCATTATTGTTGTTGGAGCCTCAGTATCCTCTGTCGAGGTCATGTACGAGATCCTAGACTTTATCGACGGCCCACTCTACGCTTCTGTACGAGACGAGCCCATCGAGTACTACGGGTGGGTGCCCTTCGAACATCCAAAGGTCTCGGTCAAGCCAGCCATCGATCGTCTGGACCCAAGGACTGGACGCGTCTGGTTCACAGACGGGTCTTTTCTCGATGACGTAGACCACATCATCTACGGAACAGGTTACAGCTTCAGTTTTCCCTTCCTCCCTGCTGTTCAGGAGCGTGTCAAGAAGGCTTATCGTCGATTACCTGGAGTTTACCAACACACTTGGGATATCGAGGATCCGACATTGACATTCGTTGGAATGGTAAGTTTTCCCTGTCATGATATAACTTGAAAACCTAGCTAATTCTCTCCAGATCGGAAGTTTCACATTCAAAGCATACGAATGGCAAGCTGTTGCCGTTGCTCGCTTCCTGGCTGGCCGCTCCAAGCCTCTACCGCTTATCGAGGATCAGCGAGAATGGGAACGCAAACGCGTAGCAGAAAGAAGAGGAGGCAAAGCATATTACAGCATTGGCCCCGACTACGAAAGTTTCTTCGAGTGGTTTCGGGAGTTTGCAGGAGACCCTGTCAAGGGCACTACAGGACGTGTTCTGCCCCCTTTCGAACCGCGCTGGTTGGCTATCTGGGGCAGCATGTTTCTTCCCAAGTTGGACCGTTGGAGATGGAAGAAGAAGGAGGCTGAGTGGAAGCAAGAGTTCAAGGCCAAGCTTTCCAGGATATAACGATGCTTGTGCTGGTATTGGTATATATGGTTTCCCATGGGTTGCATCGACAGGGAAAGCATGTGTTGGGAGACGAGACGTTTTGAGCATTTTCTAGACAAGAGAACAGGTGTAATATGTAATGAAGCCTTTTACTACACACGATTCACAATATACTAGCTGCGTACCTATAGGAGTCTTGAGAAAGCTGTTGACTGAAATGTGCTACGAGTTGAAAGCTCAAACATTGAAGAGCTTGTCCGACAACTCGAAACACAAGTAAGTATTCGTATCCGGTAGCTCGAATAACAAGAAGCACAAGATAAGACAAGTATCTAACATACACACTATGTATTAGATTAGAACCTATACACTAAATAACTGTAATAACGCCGCTCCTTATGTAGAGTTCGTGAAACGCCGAATATTGACACAAGACTCATGAGATTCATCCCAAAATATTTATCTCCCCAGAAGATGTAGCCCGCACCAAAGGCAGGTAGAAAAGAAGTAAACACACCAAGTTTAGCCGTGTAACCCATGAGTGTAGTAATAAAAAGTTCATCAAGACATTTATTCCCAAGAAGCAGACTTTTATCGCCGTGCAATGCAGCACATAATACCGGTTCGTCCAATGAACCAGAGGAAACCAATGAAGCGGACAATAGACAGGACACCTGTCGAGTAGAGGAGGAAACGGAAATACATGGGCGTGCGGACGTCTGCGGCTTTCTGTTTGGAATGGGTTAGCAGACTGTAAAATTTGTAGTATGGGAGAAGATAACTTACAGAGACACCGAGAGAGATAAAGTCGTCTGTTGTGACAAAGACAATGAGAACAATGTTGCAAAGCAACCAAAGAATGACGAGACCAGTTCGGAAAGACTTGTATGAATCTTCAACGTCCTTCTTCTCTGGCTGTTCATCCATCATTTCGCTCATTGGTGCGAGGGCTCGCCAAACGACCTTTTCGAACTTGCTGTCAATGTCCTCCTGCTCCTGCTCGATTTCTTCCACCACTGCTTCCTTGCCCTTTTCATCCTTGACAATATTGGCAGAGGGCAGAGCTTCAGCAGTATCAGATCCCTTTGTTCCCCAGGACACATCATGCCAGTTGTTGAAGGCATAGACCATCAGGATGTTTATGTAGGTTGACATAAGGACGAGATATTGAGGGAAGGAGTGGAACATGTGCCATGGGTCAAGGTAGAGGAAGGACGCAATGTAGTTGAGACCGTAGATAGTAATCAAGGCGATGATGATCAGACCTGCGACACCAGTATTGCCTCCAAAGAAACTATCGAAGAAGGCTTGCCCGGACGCGAAGGAGATCTGGTCCTCAATGGGCGTTCCAGTGAATGCTCGGTACACGAGATAACCAGTCAAGACCAGAAGATACAGCTGGATCAAGCCGAAGACCATGAAGGAGAGAACATATGTGTACTGAGCACCCTTTGGTCTGTTTCCGAGAGCAAGGACGAATTGCAAAACGAGGAAGGCGATGTAGATGTATTTGATCAGAACGTTGACAATCGGCGTCGCCATATCACCAAACGGCCAACCATGGTACCCGGAAAGAACCTGTGGCGTTCCGACAAGCTTCATGATAATCGTGGTGGTGAGGTAGAAGGCGGCGAGCGAGAACCAACTGAACAGGACGTTGAGCAAGTTATACACGAACTGGATGTGGAGGAAAAAGAGTCGAATAACGTTGTGGCCAGAGCCATACATTCGGCCGAAATGCATGAGAGAATAGAGCGACATGGCAAAGGATCCGTTAAGCCATCGACGTCGCTGGCCAATAAACTCAGAGGCGCCTTCTGGCACATCGGTCTCGCCCTTGGACGCCTTGATGTAGCTCAGGTGCCATTTTTGACTGGCTTTAGCGACCAATTCGAAGCAAAGAATTCTGTCTTCGGCAAGGAACATGTTCTTTTTGAAGATATTCATTCCGTCAATACCCTTCTTGCCTAGTGTTTTCGAGAGCGTGTGGTCGCCGTGGAAGTACTGCTCCAAGGGTCG
Organism: Fusarium praegraminearum; assembly: GCA_002093855.1. Taxonomy (NCBI): domain Eukaryota; kingdom Fungi; phylum Ascomycota; class Sordariomycetes; order Hypocreales; family Nectriaceae; genus Fusarium; species Fusarium praegraminearum. The sequence goes on from LXHY01000087.1 coordinate 136,039, forward strand.
TCCCATGATGGCACGGAAGCGGTACGCAGAAAAGGCACCTGGCAGGACACTAACATAGCCAAAGGCGCTTTCCAAGGGCTTATCAAGCACGTTGGAGATCTTGTACTCGAAATTCTGCACTGCGACAAGCGGATTGAGAAGCATCTTTCCACCCTTGCCCAGCATGACGTGGATCTCACCACAAGCACCGCCCAGGTCACGATCGTTGTAGAAGCCTTCCCAGAGGGACAATAGAGCGCGCGGACCAGGTTTTGTTCCGGCGTCGATGAGAATGGCAACTTCTGGGTTCAAAATGCGACCAAAGGCGTTAAAGAGCCAGCGATGCGAGTTGATCTTCTTGCTGTTCTTCTGTTTGAGACAGAAAATGAACTGCACGGGAGGGAGATTGCGATGCGGCTTGTCGGGGTCAGGACGGACAAGCTGCTGATCGGGCGTCACGGAGATCTGACTGGTATACTCGAAAATATGGGCGACAGTTTCCTTGCCGTTGACGTCCTTTTTGAGAACGCCATCCTGATAGACACCAACAGTAGCGAGCACGTCAAAGACATTCTTGTCGACTTTATCGAGACCATCAAAGACGAGAACCACCACGATCTTCTGCCAGGCTGGACCTCCCTTATTCCAGAACTTGGATCTCTTCAAGTTCACAATGTCCTGAATATTCTTCATTGTATAATGTAGGGTTCGAGCGAGAAGGACCTTGTCTTCATTGTAATAGGTGATGGCGATGAGGAGCTCGGTGTGACGGTTGTACATTCGCGGGCGGAGGTTGAAACCGTTGCGCAGGGTAAAGTCGTTCGGGTCGCAGGTAGCAGCTGTGTAGCGCATCTTTGTGAATTCCTCCTCCATGCTCCCAGGACCGTTGCGATACCTGGGCTCGATGGCGTTCTTGACAGCGCTGGGGACAGGGTAGTCGATGCTGAGAACGGAGCCCTGGACAAGCTTGACCTTACGGGTCTTTGAGCGGCCAAGACCGCCAGCACCAATCTGTGCTTGCTGCTGGCGCATCATCCAGCTCTCGTCAACGTCGAATTCCTGGTAAGCCGAGTCCGGACGGCCGTGGGCGAAGTCGGGCGAAACGGACAGGGTCTCTCCATTGGGACTCCATTCCTGCATCGTAGGCGTACGGTGCATAACAGAAAGGCGCGATTCAGCGAGGCGGGAGGCTTCGACATCATACTCAGGTTCTGGGTACTCATAACCTGGCGAGCCAGGCAAGCGACCGTGCTGATCAGGAGGATAATGACCGAAACCGCCGGCTCCGTAGGTGCTGTTGTGGCCGTTGAAGCTGCCCTGGTCGTAGCTGGCCTGGCCTATACTGCCATGGTAAGAGTTGTGCAGAAGATCTCGGCTCGACTCGTTTTGTTCGGGGACAGGGCGTTGTGCGCCCAGCATAGGCGGGGGAGATAATTGGTCATAGTCGGGTTCGTATGGGTTGCTCACGGGTGAACGGTTTGGGGCGTTTGCGTCGTCAGATTCGCGAAAGTGGTACTGGAAGAAAAAGAAAGACCAAGTTAGAAACGGTTGTTGCGATTAATTGGTTTGCGACAGCTGAACTGAGGTGAGGCTGGCTGCAGCGTTGGGTGCCGCTGAAGCAGGTCCCCTATGGTCGCTATTGCAGTTGGAGGCTGAACTAAAACTTACTGCGTGTCCAGCGGGTAGATCTTGCATCTCCCGTGGCGCATCATAGTTTGGGCCATTTGTTTGGCCATTTTCGTTGAAGACCATATTTGTTTTGAAGTTGCGCTCCTTTCCAGCTATCTTCTCTCTGTTGGAAACTCTCTTCAACTGTTATATCGATCGGTCGCTTGTTACTTGGCTGGTTATAACATGCGATTTCTCGGTTCGCGATAAGATGGCTCGGGAGTGCCGGGCAAAAAGGTGATGCAATGGGAGTGGAATGAGCCGCCAAAAGAAGAGTATTAAACGAGAGACGTAAAGATGAACAGAGCAATATGGCAAGAAACCTTGTTCTTTGACAGAGCCTTTTCTTTATTTTTTAATTAAAAAAACAAAGATATGAAAACAAAGGGACAAGGTTGCAGCTGTATAGAAAAGAAAAAGAGGGAAAAAGTCAGGCGAAAAACTGGACAGAAGCTTCAAAGGATTGTGGGCTGGTGCGTGCTTGTGATACAGTCCATGGCATTGAATCAGATACAGTACGGCAAGGTACGGAACAGGTACATACATGCTTTCTCGGAGTCCTATTTTTTCTACATTCCCATCACATCGAAAGCATGGAAGCAAAAGCAAAGCCAAAGCAGAGGCCAGCCAACACAGTGAGAGAGAAAAACTAAAAACTGGGGATAGCATCCTCCTTGGTCAAAGATCACCCATCGCCGCGTAACTAGCGGCTCCATATTATGCCAGCTCAGGGCGGTTTGGTTGGTGTGAGGGTGACGTAGGTCAGTAGATTCTTCCATGCTGCTGTCAGGCAAACAGAGAAAAGATGCTATTTTTGGAGGGAAAGGGAACAAGCCTCGTATACGCGCACTTCTTGCTGCGCGTAGAGTCTAACGTCTAATCATGGGAACAACACACTGTAGCATTGGGATCAATATCACGGCGCATTATTTGGTTGCTGGTGGCAGATGACGGTGGCTGACCATGCCATAACACCAGTCAACGGGCCCGTTACGTCAGGAGAACAGGGCGTCAACCATTAATTTTACAGAGCATGTTACAAGTAGAGACATCAAACTTGTGTGGCCCCACGTCGACCATCGGATCGGATGGATCATGGATCAGGCCAGACAAGGTCAGGTCAGGTCCAGGAACAAGTAAAGTAGTACAGTATCAACAGTCCACAGTATCTACAGTACAGCAAACACCCCACGTATGTACACAAAGCATGTCACTTGCATCAAATCTCGTAAAAATAGATCAACAAAAACTCAAATCGAGTCTACCACGGACTACGCGGGCAGATAGAGTAGAGTAGATCAACGTTACCCCAAGATTAGCTCTCTTTTCTTTTCTTTTCTTCTTTTGTTTCGTTTCTTTTCAACGGCAATGACACCCCAAAGAGACTGGCTTTACTCTGTAGTCTGTACATACCATAATACCAGCCAAGCCCTCCCCTTGTCAAGCTCAACGTTAGTGCACTGACGCCATCACATTTCCTGATTCTTCCCCTGCATGCAATTTTGCATTTGGCATAAACACGAGAAACGGGAAACGGAAAACGGGAAAACAAGGAAAGCCGTCGAAATAAAACGAAGCCGAATGTAACTTGCCTGCTCGATCGACTAATATCTTTTGCCCTCCCACCATTTCACATAAAACTTTAAAGCACAAAAAAAACTCGCAATATGCCATAATGACGCCAGTTCTACCACCTCGGAGCATTAATTTTTTTCTCTCTTTGGGCGCTACCGAAACCACTAGCTCAGTGCTAATGGAGGGGCGGCACGATGCCACTGAAGAAAAACACGACACTTTTTTTTTTAGTCTAGAAGGCGGTTGACTCTCGGCCAGCCCGTTGCAACTCTTCCATCGTCTAGTTCCGTCTGGTGTTTTTGCTAACGGCGTTGACGCGGGAATATTTACTTGAGACATACCAATCCCACGGGTCATTGCACATGTCCGTCTTCTACCATGATCCATGGAAATGTCAGCTTCACCAAGTTTCACCAGGCATACTAAAAAGCTAGGCGCAAATCGCAAAACGGTGCTAGTATGGATCAATTGTTCTTAATAATTAATTCGCATGGATGATAAATTAATAGTAAGCTGCAAAGGCCACTTTTATGTGCGTTGTTTCTTTACTGCATCTCGCCAGGGCGAACAGACAGTGGATTGGCAACCATTAGATTCACCTCGAATGGTCACGTGCAGTCCATTGGGCAATGCCTCCCGTTCCCGTTGGGTTATCCTCAGCTCGTGGACAACGACGCAAGCTTGGAACGGGTGGGTGCAGTCCAATCGACAAGCTAGATCTCCCTTTACGAGGCTTAGGTAAAAGAAAGTCCATGCTCTTCTTTTTTGTCCTACATAAATGCGAGACGAACACCTCGATAGACTCATTAATCTCTGGTGCAGTCACGTCAGGACAGTACCACCATCCTTAAACTCCGAACCATTACCATTGGCAGATTAAACCAGACACAACCCACCATAACAAAACACTCCATTTTTGAATCCCCAGAGAATGCTACTCTGAGCCACGTACTTTCATAAAGAGTGCCAGACAAATAATAATCCCAGACAGGAAACCCAGTAGACAAATGTTAAACAGTCCATCAGTCGTCCTTTTCCTTACAAGCCTTCTTGAACTCCTTCAAAATCGCCTGAAACTGGTTAGCAAAACTTTACCAAATGTACAGAATAACTCACATCAAAATCCTGATCTGCCATACACATAAATGCCTTCGTCTTGTCAAGCTTGAGCTTGCCAACACGAGGACTCTTGATACCAAATGCGATCCTTGCGAGAAACCGCGCGTCATCGCGAACATCCGTCGCTGCGAGCACCTGGTTAATCGCAGACCTGTCAACCTGTTTCGGTGACGCAGGTGGTAGCGCAACGCGTTGTCCTTTATAGCAGAATGTGCAGTGACCGCACTTCTTGGCGTTGGAAGGAAGATCCATACCGAAGTGCTGCGCGAGTGAGAGGCCAAAGCACTTGGGAGATGTGACAAAGTTAACAACTTCTTTAAGACGTTCCAGAGCTTGTTTCTCGCGCCTCTTAAGGTCTTCGTAGAGCTCATCCGTCAGTTTGTCGATTGCGGTGTCAGTCTTGGGGAGCTTGGCCAGGACTTTGTACTTTTGTTCCACACCACCGACTGTGAGGATAATGGCGCCGTTGTTGTTGAGGTCATTGAGGAGGTTGACAAGATCACTTCGTCGCAACCCCTCTTTATTCGCTACCTGTGTCAGGTCGATGGAATGGAACTTCTTCGCTTTCTTTGCGTGTTGGAGAATGGCTTTGCTCTCCGGTGTGTTGATGACCTTGAGGCGAGGGTAGTAACTTGAGGTTGCTTCGAATTTGTACGAGCTGTACTCTGGTGTCGTGGCGCGAATGAGATTGAACTTCAATTCCAACGCTGCGTAGATCACGCTGAGGGGGCTAATGCGAATGTCGAATTTCGTAGACTGGCCATAGTGGCTGACCTTGAAAGTCTCGCCTTGTCCAAGTTTGACCACGTCGTCGTCGAAAATGTCCTTGAGAAGATCACGTAGAGAGCTCCGTGACGGAAGGTCGCCACGGGCAAAGTTTTCGCGGATCCAAAAGTCTTCGCGGCAGAGGTACAGCATACAGTAGCTCTGTTTGCCATCACGACCAGCGCGGCCGACTTGTTGGCAGTATTCTTCGACAGTGCTGGGGACATCCCAATGAATGATATTCCGGATGTCTATAAATGTTAGTTGTGTTGTTTGAGGCGATATGCTGACATACCTGGCTTGTCGATGCCCATGCCAAATGCGATGGTAGCCACAACCTGGATCATCGTCAGTGTCGTTCATCTCGGCGTCGCAGCAAAGCTCACGGTCTGGATCTTGGATGTCATAAAGTCATCTTGAATCTCCTTCTTTTCATGTATCTTCATACCGGCGTGGAAATGAGCGGCAGGAAATCCCTTCCTGGTGAGATGTTGCGCCAACTCTTCAGCTTGCTGAGTAAAGTCAGCGTCTGGGTAATGATAGGATGCAAAGGGAGTTGAGCAACCTTTTGAAGAGTAGCGTAAATCAGAGTTGAGCCAGGGTGTGTTTTCAAAAACTCGTACAAAAGACCGTACTTGTCATCTTTCGCTTGGACAACCTCTGCTTCCAATCGCAGGCTGTGAACAAGTTAGAGGTAGCCCGATGTAGATCAAACATCTGTGGGCACTTACTTGGGACGATACACAGATGTTTTGAAAACCCCGTCATTGGAGATATCGAAAGCTTTACAAATGTCGTCGATTACAGGCGGCGTGGCTGTAGCTGTGAGGCAGATGACACGCTCCGCTTGGATCTCTTTGACGAATCGTGCAACTGTGTCGGGTCAGCTTACGTCCAAGAAGCTTGGTCTGAAGGTGGGGACCTTTGAGATAATCAGGACGAAAGGAGTGACCCCACTGGATTTGGAGTTAGACTTGTAGAATAATGGGTCGTAGGAGAATATACCTCTGAGATACAATGTGCCTCATCCACGCCAATCAGTCTGACTCCGCCCTTGACATACTTCATCATGCCAACGAATCCTTCGTTGTTGAGGCGCTCGGGGGCGCAGTACAAGAGGCGCAGCTTGCCCTCGCGGAGATCTTTGTTGATCTTTTGTATTTCCTCCCACGTCTTGGTTGAGTCCATGCATTCCGCTGCAATGCCCTTCCGCTTGAGGGCATCGACTTGATCCTTCATCAGAGCAATGAGAGGTGAAACAACGATTGTGATGCCGGAATCATCGGCATGTCGCTCCTTCGTTACCTTGTCCATCTCTGGGAAGGCGATGGCAGGTATCTGGATGAGTGTGTCAGCTCAAAGACTCATGACTGCGTTTTGAGTAATAGTGCGTACCTGGTAGCAAAGTGACTTTCCGGCTCCAGTGGGAAAGACAACAAGGGCGTTGTCCCCATTCAGAATTCGGCTGATGGCAGCTTCTTGCTCATGTCGAAAAGATTTGTAGCGGAAGTTATCTGCCAATATTTTCTGGGCAATCTGAAGTCTTTGAGTCTCGCCAAGCTGACCATTGGTAATGCTGATGGAGCCATGTCGAGCCTTTTTGACGGGAACTCCGTCGTTCTCTTTGCCTCTGCTATGCTTTCCAGGGGTCTTTTCGATCAGATCAGATTCTTCGACACCGTCGAATATGAGGTCATCTTCATCGACATCGTCAAAGAGCGCGTCCCCAGAGTCGAAGTCGTCATCGGTGATACCCATTGTGCTGTCGGCAGACAAGAAGAAACAACAGTATATTCTAGCACGTTTGATTGAAATACAAATACAAGGGTAGTTGCGACAATGATGATACACGAGGCGTCAACTGGATGGCTGTTCTGAAATGCCGGTTCCAGGCTCCAGGCTCCAGGTTCGTTCCTTCCGCATTGAGACGCGTTGAGTGTCTCGCTTGACACGCCAGATCACGTGCAGATAAGCTATCGTGGCCGAGACTTAGTGGGACGCGGCTACGAGCATGATTGGGTGAACTTGAGATGTCTACTATTTGAACCTTAACATTTTTACACACGCTTAGGCGTAATCTCAGTTAGTTCTTCATCTTTCTCTATCAATTTTCAACCCCTCCTACCCTACATAACCTCTTTTTCTATGGTACCTCGTCTTTATCTGAACGTAGTACTTTGTCAAGTTAAAAGAATGAGATAATTAAATTGATACATGTACTTATGATGATACAATAATAAATTGTTCACGATAACTGTGATTAAAGTATGCGGTATCACAACATGCGATGTTATGTGGCCTTTCCATCTTATTGACGTTATAAATCACAGTAAAATTTAAGCCAGAAAGATCCCAGCCAACACGCTTTGTTTGAATGGATTGACCTATTGCTGTCATTTTTCTCTTTAGCTTTTCCGTATGTGAACTTCATGTTGTCGGTATCAATCTGATTGATGTCTTAGTCACGTCTGCGGCGATTATTGCTGACGTGTTTGTCGCGCTCCCAACCGTCGCCATTCATAGAACACAAAACGCGCCATCTCGATGGGATACGTATATACAGCTATAGCTTGGCTTGTTACTGTAGTACACTCGACTGGCACATTTGCGGTGCTGTCAATGTCTGATCTCGATACATATCGGGATGCCTACGGTGGCTCATCTCATACATGGTTGGGCCGCAATGCTTTTCTCTTCTTATCTCATCTCGCTTTGGCACAGACGCGAAAAGTGACCAATTCCTACGTCATCCACCGCCAACATGCCAGCCTCTCAGGTGGCGCCAGTGACAGTTGGACAGCTGCGCGTCGATCATATCCACATCCAATGCCGTCGCATCACATCTCGATTGACGATATCATAATGCTCACTTCATCATCACATATTTCTAGCATGAACAAGGCTCCTGCTTTAAACCCACTGCACCCATGACGTTTATCATTCCACACCCTCATCTGCCCCAAATTATAAAAGTCAGCCTTAAATCTGCCAAGAAATACTCTATCTTAAACCTTCTTTCTATTCATTACAGCGTTATCAACACAGCTTATTTTCAATACTGATCCGGATCAATCGCCTATTACACAATGAATATGTCTGGGGGAATCTACGAGAATGAATACGGACAGGGCATGTCCCACTCCACAGGCCCTTCCAAGGTTCCTGAGGGTATCGCAAGACAAGTTCCCAAAGGTGTAGAAGAAGCTCTGCCTGATTCTGTATGTTATCTGAGCCGAGTCAATCGTATTCAAGTCTGACTTTTAAGATCCACCCTACTGGTACCTTTCCCGGCCAGTCCACCAGCAAATCACACGCCAAGGACAGTGACAATGCGTCCAAGGTTCCCCAAAAGCTCCAGGAGAAACTGCCGGAGAGTGTCGAGAGAGCGGTCCCAAATGCCATTCACGACACTGGCGATACCAGCAAGTAGTAATGGATTTCAGCGGGGTAATTAAGTTGTTGTACGAGTAATGAGTGCTGGAAATATTCATTAGGATACAATTTGGGAAAGCCTTCCTTTATACAGCGTTGAATATCAAGACACCCGATATATATAATACATTGATGAATGATTGAGACGAGACGTGAATATGTTGTTACAAAATCCGACTATCCACCACGAAAACCACCCGCTCAAAGATATAGAAACAGACCCGTCGCGAGGATAACCACACCAGTGACAGCATGACTGATGCTAGCCTTGGTAGCCTTCTCCTCTGCCTCTCCCTGTATTTGTTCTTGATTTGCAAAACGTCTCACAATAACTGCATCGCCAGCTGCAACCACCGATCCAAAGATGAAACATATTCCCATACATCTTTTGGTCACCGCCGCAGCTAACGGGCTCACTTGGCAAATGTGTGAGAATTGCCAGAAAGCAAACAGACCAAGCGTGCTGAGCCCTGTGCCAATGTTACGCAACCCGAATACGTAGATGAGAGATTTTCGGAATGCTTCAGAATGTGATGCAGTGGTCTTTTCGGTAGATGCGTTATGGAGACCGAAAAGACGAATTGCATTGTAAGGCGAAACGAAGCTGTAGATGCCGACACTCGTGCCGGTCACTCCGAAGAGGACGGGGAGTGCCGAGATGATGGTTGCAGGGGACAACTCCGGCGTCATGACATGTGAATCCATGAGGTGTCTGGTGCTGAATATTTGAAAGGTCTGAGGGTACAAGATTGGTTAAAGTCAACAAGACTTGATCGAACAAGTTGGTCAAAGAGTTGAGATAGGGCTCAAGTCGTGACGCAAATGTTGGGGTCAAAAGACTAGACTCTGGATGAGCCCTCATATATGCATATCCTGTGTAGATGGCTAACTTGACATACGCTAGACTCCACAAACAACACTCACTACGGCAGCGCTGTTCTCTGATGTTATGTCTCAGTCACGATCCGAATTCCTCGGCTGAAGAGAGTAGGTGAATCGGTTTAAATGTGTCATTCAATGGCCAGGATAAATAATCCAACCTGATAATCCACTGACAACAACTGGTGACTATCATCTAAAAAACAGTAAAACCTTTACTGATGAGTTGTTGATATGGACCTAAAAATGATGACGTCGAGGTACGCCAACAGTCCGATTTTAGTTTATGTTATCCTCATATCCATGAGACAATTGTTGCTCTTCCATCTCCGTTAGATACCTATTTTGATTGCAACCTTGTGCAAGATGACAATTGATACGAAGAACCCCTATGCTTTCCCCTTGAAACCAGAGGGATATGCTCCAGCTCCTGTGCCTTCGTTGGCAGAATGGAAGCAGCTCTGGAATGTCTGGGAGCTTGTTACTACCAAGATGATACGTCCAGGGGCATTGATGGAACAGCCTATTCCTTTAAGAAACCCTCTGTTGTTTTACCTTGGCCACATACCAACATTGTGAGACTCTTTATCACTTATTCGATCACAGTATTAATAACATCATCCAGTGAAGATATTCATTTGACACGAGCGACCAAGGGCAAACCGACTGAACCAGCCTATTATCATCAGATCTTTGAACGTGGTATAGATCCCGATGTTGATGACCCTTCCAAGTGTCACGACCATAGTGAACTCCCAGATGTGTTTCCAAAGTTGGAAGACATCTTAAACTATCGCGAGCGCGTGAAGAATCGAATTACATCGCTCTACGAAAACGGGAGAGCGTACTCAGATCGGTGCATCGGACGCGCTCTTTGGATAGGATTCGAACATGAAGGTAGATATTACTAGGACTGTCATCAACATCTCGAAACTAAACATTATAGGCCTTCACGCCGAGACATTTCTATTCATGGCAATCCAGAGTCAGAACATTCTGCCTCCTCCTGATTTGCCCAGACCTGATTTCCCTAAGCTCGCAAAGGGAGCTGCCTCGCGACGTATCCAGAACCCATGGTTCAAAATTCCCACACAGGAATTTACCATAGGCTTCCACGACCCTGAAAGTGACGAGGGACAAGATCGCTTCTTTGCGTGGGACAACGAACGCGAGCCATACGACGTCCGAGTTCCTCAATTCGAAGCACAAGGTCGACCGGCGAGCAACGGTGAGTATGCGAGGCATCTGTTCGAAGTTGAACAGTCACAAATTCCAGCAACATGGCACAAGACACGCAATGCCAGAGAGGGCGAAGATTTCACCACGTTCATCGCCCGTCACACCATCAAAACCGTTTGGGGCCCCATTCCTCTAGCACAAGCACTGGACTGGCCCGTGATGGCATCTTTTGACGAGGTCAAGCGATATGCTCATTGGGCTGGAGCTCGTTTACCGACGCTTCATGAATTGCGCAGTATTCATGAGTATGTTGAGCGTGGACGGAAAGCACCAGAGAGTCAAGTCAACCATCGATTTCACACAGATCCTCGCGCCATTTTTGCTGACTTGACGGAAACAAATTCTGGATTTCGAAATTTTAATCCTACAGGAATCACGCATAAGGACTATCTCTGCGGATTGGGTGATACTGGCGGAGCAGCTGAGTGGACAGGCTCTTTGTTTGAGCCGCAACCTGGATTTAAGCCAATGGACATTTATCCGGGATATAGTGGTAAGTCTTGTATATCAGCGTCTTGGATATAAATATTTCTGACAGTATGATGTTCTAGCTGATTTCATGGATGAGAAGCATATGGCAGTGGTTGGAGGAAGCTGGGCGTTGCACCCACGCATCGCTGGTCGAAAGAGCTTGTGAGTTTTATCGTTTTGCGCGATTAACTGTTAGAGATACTAATGTTTGCAGCTTGAACTGGTGGCAGACAAAGTATCTCTGGCCATGGGTGACGTTCCGTCTTGTACGAGACGTTGTGTAAGATTATACACCGCTAGATGATTTGGTTGGTGTTGTGAGGCAATTCTATTGCTCTTGCTCTTGACTGCCCTGCCGAGATTCATTGCCGACAAGACATGGCGAAATATGCGGTGGATTTGTGGATGTTTTGTTAGTCCCGTGTGACATCATACGATTTGCAATTGAGTTTAAATCGAAAATTAGATCGTATGGATTTTCGGATATACAAGTCGTCAGATCAACTCAGACTTCCTATTGCTCCATCGTCGTGTTTTAGTGGCACCTTTCAGTCCGCTCGATCCGAGAGAATGGGTGATGATGTGACGGCAGTATATCTGCATCACGAAAATCAAGCCACTTACGCGATATAGGTTTCTTCAACTTCGTATAAAAACTGGTAAAGACCTCTCGTTATCATAGAAGAGCAGAAATTAAATCATATAATAATTAATCACTCTAATAATAAGAAACTTCATCATGTCGCTGCCACGATATCAGACAAATACTCCCCTGCATCCTACCTTCAAGGATGACATGCTCAACACTCATCTTGTCTACGACTACGACGCTACAGACGCAGAAGGCAATCCCGAAAAATGGCGCTATGAGATCTGGTTCTTTTCCGACGACCGCGTCGTTTACGCCATTCATGGTGGTCCCATGGCTGGTCGCATCAACTACCAGACCGTCGCCTACCAGTGTGTCCGTCCAGGAGAGCTATGGCAAGTCAACTGGCTAGAAGAGACTGGAACTATAGTCTCCCTGGTGTACGACATCACCAACAAAACTATGAGCGGAATGCTGGGCTTCTCCAAGGGTCATTGGGAACATGCAGAGGATGCGCATGGTGATAAGCGAAACCCCCAGGACTTCAACAGGTGGAAGGAACTTGCTTCGATTGGAAAACAGACGGAGAGGTTTATCTTGACAGAGCAGGCTAAGATTATCGAGGTTTTCAAGGGGCAGGGTGGTTTAAAGCCCATTAAAGAGTCGGACCCAACATTCTGATCTTCCTTGCTTGGAAGTTGAAATTTCTTTCTACATGGATCGGATGAGTAGATAAAGGCGTATGATTAGACGTTGTATTATTCACTAGCTTTTACAACCTTATATCAACATTTTGCTGGCGAAAGATGACTGTCCAAGAGCGTTTGGCGTGAAATTCGCAATAAGCCATGTAACACTGTATCCTGTTTGTCAAGCTCCATTGTGCTATGATCTCTGGTGCTCCTAGCACCATACGGCATGCATAGACCTGGGGTATTGCACCCTAGACCTAGTCCCTCGCTTGGCTGCATCTGTAGTCTGTACTCAGACTTCAGCTCAAATCTAGAGATATCCTTGTGTTGTTCTTGGCGTAACAACCTCAGGCCACCTTACCAACAAGCAAGAGTGAGAGCAGGAAATGCTCACAGTAGTTATGTTATGAGATGTTTGTATCTTTCCTTTGGTCAAATTATCACGGATCTAGTTGTTTCTGATACTGTTGTCATGTTGAGTATCATGGGGTGGTTTTGACGATACCTCGGTACGATGGCAGACGAATATCACTGGTTAGTTATTTGCCAGTTATTTATTGCTCGCAGAGCTGAACGGTCTTTTAAGAATAGGTTCTGTCTTTTCCTCATTCAACGAACACAACGTTAGTAGCAGTGATTACTCCAACGTTCGGTTCTCTACGTTTACTGAGAACATGCATCGGGTCACAAGCAATGGAAAATATTCCATATAGGTTACAGCATATTATAATTGTATCTGAAAGCTTAGAAATGTACGATTGATTACCCTACAATAAGAAAACCTGGCGTGTGAGTACTATTTGGGTCACCATGGGGGCTAAGAAACCACTGTTCCCCTGTACGATGAAAACCGTTACTTGAACTTGGCCACACTCGATACCCTGCCTAGAGTAAATTGCATTACTTAGCATCACCTACCAATGGTGGGGGTTTGGGGCAAAGACGCTGATCTGTGCTTCTTGTCTTTCCCTTTTGTGATCTTGTGGTGCAGAGGACAATTTGATAGGCGCCAAGGTCTCACTCTGGAGTTGATCAGCCACGCCGCATGCCTCTGCGGCCAAGAGCTGCATAACTTCACACCATTTGACACTTGATCTTCTTGAAAGGTCCTAATAAAGAAATGTATTGTTGTGATCAGCACGGCAAGACCGGCAACACAAGCTTGGCTTTGGATTAAGCTTATGCCTAGATGTTGCTACATGATGCGGCCTCATGAGGAGTATTCTCGCTACGCTTGGATGGTTGGACTCTGATGCATGTGTCGCATAGAGATGTAGAGTAATTCAAATGGTAGAGAAAAAGTGATTTTGAGAAGATTAACCTGAAAGAGAGTAGCAAGGGTTGACAAAAAATCGTTTTGCAGCCTGGCAGGCGTCGGAGATCACATGTGGGATGAACATGAGAGATATCAAGCTGACAGAATCGTCCCATCGCGTGATCCGAAATGTCAATGACAAGAAAATCTCTTCCAAAAAGAGGCCAATGAAACAAACCACATGAAAATGATCAAGTTCCCACTTCTGGAATCGGCCAAGCAGGCCAAGAGAGACAGACTCGACGGGATATCGGCCCAGACTCTGGGCAGACATGGACAGCCGCAGCGTTGGGTCACCGAAATAACTTAACCCTAACCCACAGCTAACGAGGCATGTCAAATCAATTCTGGAACACGTTGGCCGAAGATAGTCCTGTATGCACTCTGGACAAGATATTGGCGCAAGAGACGGAATGCCTTTCCATACGGCCGGCCACTGACTCGTTTTAGGGCCATCGAAAGAGCTTGTCAAAGGCGCCACTGCCGTAACTTGCAAAATGAAAACGCATTATCTCCTCAGCCGCAGGATTGTTAGCCACATTGAGCTCGAGACATCTGAAGACTCTCCTGAAGGATGGTCTGACAGGGGTCGGAGATTGGTGCACGAGGCCCCTTGGTGCAACTTGATCGTAGAACTCAATCTTGGCAAGCGGAGAGAGCCTGAGAGCCCATGGCCTGTACTGTTGATTCTACTGCTGCACCCCAGATGGGGAAGAGAGGGTCGCAGGCCATGAGGAGCCCAATCCCGCCTTTTCCGCAACTTTCTTTTCTTAATTTGAATTCTTGCAAGGGCCTTTTGGTGTTTGGGGGCCCGGAGCAGTCGGCCTGTGATCCGTAACCGAAGACGCTATTCGTGGAGAATTGGGTCTGGGGATGCGGGGGAGTAAGCATGTTTTAAACTTGACGAGGATGGCATAAAGTGACCCAGTACGTACCTTGGATTGAGATGGTAAAGAGTGACGAGACTGGCGATATGATAGAGATATTGGAAGAACATCTCGGGTGTTAGCATTGTCTGAAGCCATCGCCATAGTAAACATGCTCTCTGATGTAAACAACACCATCGTTGAATCCCATTCATCGCTGCCCTGACAATCGGGTCACTTTCTGTCCGGACGAACAAGCCAGGATCTCAACCAATCGTAAATCGGTAACGCGGGCCGAAAAGCTTACTAGCTTCAAGCAAAACAATCCCTCACGGTCTTACCTCGTTCTGGCTAGCAAAGCATCGAGGTAGCAGCACATCTCGCGGCCGCGACGAGCGCCATCGCCAGCACCGTATAGAGGAGCACATTGATTGATCAGCTGGTGGCGTAGTGAGTCGGCACAGCTTCAGACACAAGAGGTGAGAGTAGATGAATGGCATCGCGGACCAAGAAGCCGAAGAAAAGTCACTGTCATGACTTTCCTGACAGACCAAGTTAAGCGCCGCTGGCCACTTGGCGCACATGGCTGATTCTTGTGGACATTTCAGAACCAATCACTCCAGACAGCACTTTGTGCTTTCCGCTCTGTCGGGCTGGGACCGAATTCTGGATTCCCATCCCCCTCCCTCTCCACAAACGGACCAGACAACCCCAGAGTGTGCACCAGACTCTACAGACTACGACTCTGTCAAGGGTGTATGGCACTTGGCCGTTTCTTGTCAGATCAGTCAAGCTCCCTACCTGGCCTGTGTACCGCTCGATCGGTCACTACTATCAGCTGTCGGAACCTTGGCCGTCGATCCGTCGTCCTGGGCAAGACACTCTGCTAGCCAACGGGCACTCGCCTGTTCGAGATCTCTGTGATTGTGTCGGATCGGGAGGCAGTCTCCGTCTGGCCATCCATATGCAGTAGTTCCACGGAGCTGCCAGACGTGATGCACATGCCTTTGCAGAAATCACCATCACCCCAGCTCTTCAACATTGTCTTAGAGTTGTTATATATATCCCATCCCATCTCAATCTCTGGCGTTTTGTTTCCAGTCCAGAGCATCTGCCAATCTCACCTTCACGGAACAGAACATTCAGCTCAACAGTCAACAGTTCCAGTGCTGAAACATCACCACCATGGCGGTCGACTCCATCAACGAGAAGGATGTACGTCCTCTCATCTTCCCAAATAGCTCAATTGAGCACCACTGACATCCTGCTCTAGCCCAAACATGAAGTCGTCATCGTCAAGACGGCCATTGGAGATGAAGCCTTCCAGCAGGCTATGATCAAGGAGCCTCCACCAAAGCTGGCTGCGCCCATCCTCATCTTCGCCAGCATGGTCGCTTTCTGCTGCTCTACTGCCAACGGTTACGATGGTTCTCTGTTCGGAACTCTTCTTTCCACAGATGACTTCAAGGCGTTCTTTGGTGTCGATAACAAGGGTATTGAAGCTGGTACGTCGTCTCAGTTCAATTAACCCCTGGTAGCTTGATCATAACATTGACATCTGATAGGTATCGTCACCTCCATGTATCAAATCGGCTCCGTCGTCGCCATTCCCCTCGTTGGACCCTGCATCGATACTTGGGGTCGCCGTGTCGGTATGACCATCGGTGCTTGGATCATCATTGTTGGTGTCGTTATTCAGCTCGCATGTTACACAAACGCCAGCGTTGGACAATTCATGGCTGGTCGATTCTTCCTCGGTTTCGGTGTCTCCATCGCCGCCGCCGCCGGTCCTACATACGTCGTTGAAGTCTCCCACCCTGCTCACCGTGGTATCGTCACTGGTCTCTACAACGTCATGTGGCCTGTTGGTGCTCTCGTTGCTAGCAGTGCTGTCCGTGGCGGTTGGAACTACAAGGGAACCAACACCTCATGGATGATCCCCGTTGGTCTTCAGCTCCTGTTCCCTTGTGTCATTGGTTTCTTCGCCATGCTTCTCCCCGAGTCTCCTCGATGGTTGTACACCCACGGAAAGCAAGAGCTCGCCAAGAAGAACCTTACCAGCCTCCACGGCCACGGTAACCCCGAAAGTGAATGGGTTAAGCTCCAGCTCCACGAGTACGAGGAGCATCTCGAGTTGGACGGTAGTGACAAGCGATGGTGGGACTACCGCGCTCTTTTCAAGACCCGTGCTGCCTTTTACCGACTCACCTGCAACTGTCTCGTTTCCCTCTTCGGACAGTGGGCTGGTAACGGCATCGTCTCTTACTACCTCAGCGCTTTCCTCGACACTGCTGGTATCAAGGATGGCCGACAGCAAAACGATGTCGCCATGGGAATGAACGCCGTCCAGATTGCCTTTGCTGCTCTTGGTGCTACCTTCACTGACACTGTCGGTCGTCGTCCCATGTTGCTCATCGTCAACATCGTTTGTGCTATCTGCTGGATTGGTGTCACTGTTCCTGCCTCTATCGCCAACATCACTGATCTCGACGACAAGTCGCAAACTGATGCCGTCACCCCACCAGTCAGCAGGGCTATCCTCGCCTGGGTTTACCTCTTCCAGATCTTCTACTCCGTTGGCTGGACTCCCCTCCAGGCTCTCTACCCCGTCGAGGTTCTCAGCTACGAGATGCGAGCCAAGGGTATGGCCTTCAGCTCCCTCTTCACCAACGCTGCCATGCTTGTCATGCAGTTTGGTATCCCCGTCGCTCTGAAGAACATTGCCTGGAAGACCTACATTGTCTTCTGCATCTGGTGTGTCGTTCAGTCCATCATTCTTTACTTCCTCGTCCCCGAGACCAAGAACCGAACTGTAAGTTACCTCCAACATCTTTTTATGGTAAACATGACTAACAACTCTTCTAGCTCGAGGAACTTGACTACATCTTTTCATCCCCCAGCCCTGTCAAGGCATCCAAGCAGAAGAAGATCTTTGAGGCCGATGCCAACGCCAACATTGTCCACATCGAGCCTGCAACTGCTTCTCCCACTGCGGCTTAAGTGCTTGACGCCTTGATTTGCATTTTCGCATGCTTGACAGGGGCAGGCCGATCACCCCTTTCTTAGTACCTATGACAATTTGAGTTCAAATTGGTTGGTTGGTGGAGGATGTTAGCAAACTATAACGAGATTGCGCGCTCAGATGTTGGGTCCTAATACTACATTCTTTGTGGATAATAATACAATCTCGATACTTACCTTTAACCTAACACTTGCTTATGAGAACATTGACATGTCCAGCATCATATGATAGAATCAGGCTCTGCATATAAGCTGACCCTTGCAACTTGCAAGACAGACAACAAGGTCAGCCCTGACAGCAAGGCATTCTAGCCCTGCTCTTATATGTCGGCACTTTCTAGATCCGTTTAGTGTGCGATAAGTCCATGCAACTGCCGCTTGGCCCGTTGTCACCCCCCTCCTGCTTTGTGTGTCAGAAGTCAGATCCGTTACTGGAGGGTCTTTGCAATGTGATGTCGTATCTTTCTGATTCATGTATAGCCTATTCCTGTCAGCCCTTGACTCAGGATTGAAGCATTTCCAGAGCCCATCTCCTCCCAAGCCTCAGCGCTAAGAATATCAGTTAGTGAAATCATATTGTATTGGCCTGAGCCTTTGTGTGTTGTCAGTGCTACTGATCACTTTCAATCTGACGAGTACACGTCAAATCATGACCTACTGTATCTTTGCAACATGCGAAAAAAAAAAACCGATGTGTTTCAACTACATACTTTCTACTAAGCTAGACGTATCCGAAACCGGAACTTTGGTTCCATCCCCCTTCTTTCTCAAAAAGCTGACCGACGACTTCGCTAACCTTGAGCAGGTGACGATCGCGAAGTCTTGCCGTGACCAACGAAACACCAACTGGCATATCATTCCTGCCTCGGAACCCCGGAATATTAACCACCGGTGTGTGTAAGGCCTTATATCGTCAGTAACACTCTCTCCACAAGCGAAGCTGACTTACAGTCCAAGGTGATGCAAATATGGGGTTGCCGCTATTTCCAAGTCCCTCCGGAGCCTCATCAAGTACACTCGGCGTCAGAACTGCCACATATTCATCGGCAATCTTATCGAAGCGTGGTCGTAAGGCCGAAAGTCCATCGTATGCATCAAGTTGCGATCTGCGCGAGATGTTGTTTCGTTCATCCACTCCCTTGGCCAGTACCTGATCCATCTGTTCACTAGCCTGCTTATATTCAGGCAAGAGACTCGTCGCTCCTTCAAGACGCACAATTATGTCGTGCCACTCCACAACCTTTTCGAAGTCTGGGCCAAGGTCGATCTCCTCAACCTGAGCACCAGAAGCTCTGAGCAACTCTACTGCTTTCTCCATAGCTGTGACAGTGCCTCCTCCAGCCATATGCCACTGGACAGGCTTGCATACAGCGAACTTGGATCCCGCTAGTTCCTTGAATGAAGATTCCTCGTCATCGTGCAAAGAGAATGCATCAGCTATCAAATTAAAGTCTGCAACGCTACGGGCGAAGAACCCGATTGTATCAACAGTAGGAGAACAGAACTTCTGTCCTTCGCGGGTTATGGAGTGCCATGTAGGTTTGAAGCCGTAAACACCATTGAAAGAGGCTGGCCGGACGATGGAGCCTTTCGTCTGAGATCCTAACGCTATGGGAATTTGGAAATCGGCTACTGCGGCTCCGGATCCAGCGGATGAGCCTCCTGGTGTACGTGTGATGCTGTGAGCGTTGCGTGTGGCTGGACCGATGAATGAGGCAGCAAACTCGGTGGTCGTTGTTTTGCCTATTACCTTGTCAGGAAGCGGTAGCGGACCTGATTGTGATAAGCGTACCGAAGATGAGGCATCCTGCATGTCGAAGAACCATTACGGATCCAGCGTCGAGTTTCGGATGATCATCTTTATATATGCTTGACCCGTACTCAGTCGGCATGTCTAGCCTGAACCTTAGCGACGTTTATAGTTTATATGAAAGATGTATTGCTTGTGATTAGTCTTTACCTTTCGTCAAGATGATATCTTTAACTCCCACTGGTAGACCATGCAACGGCCCCCTGCGCTCAACGGGAACTTTATCCAAAGCTCTGGCTTGTTCTAGTACAGCATTTGGGTCAAGGTATGCCCAGGCTTGAACGTCGTCGTCGCGTTGCTTTATCCGCTCAAGAAGTGAGGATGCGTATTTTTCGACGGTAAGATCGCCAGATCGGAGTTTCTCCAAGGCCTGGGAGGCTGAGTAGCGCCAGTACTCCATTTTGGTCTTATTTGTTGGATTGCTTAGACGATTGATCGATATAGACGAGTTGCAATGTTTATATAAAGCATCTATGGATGATTGTTGACACAAGCTTCCCCGCTTTGTCCTGTTCCAGTACAGACTGGCTCGGATCCACTGAGATGAGGGGCTCGGCTATTGATCAGGAACATTGACGATGATGGTGATGTGAAACGAACATCGGGAATAGAAATAATGGTCTTTTTATCACTAAAAACAACTCAAGGATCGCTGCACCAGCCGCCGTCAACAACATAAGAACTCCCCGTAACGCCGCTGGCTTCATCACTACCCAGGAACACAATCACCTTGGCCACCTCTTCAGGCTCAAGATCCCGCTGTAAGCTCTGGCCCCGCATCACCTCCTCACGATACTCAGGCGTAAGAACTTCGTCTCTCTGCCGTTGGGTCGCAATGGCCCCAGGCATGACGCTGTTGATTCGGATGTTGTATTTGCCAAATTCCTTGCTCTGTGTTCGAGTGAGGCCCATGATAGCGGCTTTGCAGGCGCCATACACTTGAGTCTTGTTAGTGAAATACCTCGAAGTGGAGAGAGATTTGGGCATACCTGGAGTACCTGCGGCGGGGATACGCCAAGTGATGGAACCAAGATTAATGACGCTCCCGCTTCCCGCCTCCTTCATAGCCGGGATAACAGCTTGTGTGAGAAAGAAAACATGTCGAAGGTTGGTGTTGACGTTAAAGTCCCAGTCATCCGCCGTAACATTCTCCGTAGTGAGTCTGGCCCTGTTTCCAGCGGCCGCTGCATTGTTCACCAATACATGTATCGCGCCATGTTTATTCTGGATGGTCTTGACAGTTTCCTGCAGTTCAGATAAATCTGAAACGCTGCACTTGTAAAAGATTGGTGGTTTGACCGGAGAATTGCTATCTTTCGATCGAGAAATAACTCGGTCAATTGTTTTCTGGGCTGAGTCTTCAGCAATGTCGATAAAGATGACTTGACTGCCCTGGAGGGAAAAGAGTTCCACTGTCGCAGAACCTATACCCTCTGCACCACCTGTAATAAGCACTGTCTTGTCCCGCAGGCTAGGGTAGATGGCATGAGAGGAAGGCATTGGACTTGGGGAATATTCGTCGAGGGGAAAATTAGAAAATGAGAAGGTGAAGGCTGACTTCCGCTACAGTAACGAGGTGATATTCCAGCCCCTCACCTGGTCTATACCAGTATGTACCATGTCAGCTGACCCAGTATGCATATCATGTTACATCATTAAGCTAACTCTTTGGAACATCAAGAATGCTTTCAATATGTTTGAACTTATATATACGCTGAAATATCTATCCTCCATCTCTGAAACTAGTGCGACATGACTATAATTACTCTGCAACAGGGCAAAGATCGTAGTTGCCGTTGACATTGTTTCCCCACCAGCTTGGGAAAGGGTGGCCAGGACCGCCAGCACCAAAGACGGCAAAAGAAAGGATGAAAAGGACTGTGAGACTGGCACCATCAAAGGCACCGGTAACAAGGTATGAGTAGTCCCTGAAAATACGCGGGCGGTAGTTTCGGAGGTAGAACTGAACGAAGAAGCCAGAGAGCAGCTGACTGAGGATGACACAAGTTTGACTCTGGTTGTAAGGGATGTAACCAGCGTACTGGATGAACTGGGGGAAGTTGATGTCGGCGACATCAAAGTTCTTGATCTTTGGGTAGAACTGCGGCATGTCAGTGAGGGTCCTTGGAAAAGAGGAAGAGTCTTTCTTACCTTGTAGAAAATGCGGTGAACGACTACCAAGCCTGCACCAACCAACAGACCAAAGGGTACGAGTTCATATGTACCACCAAGCTTGTAAAGGTAGCCAGCCAGCGCCCATGAGGTTGCATTGGTGTTGTATGACTGCATAGTGGCACCACTCCAAGAGGAGTTTCCGTCGCCATCTGCAAGTAGCTCTCGGTTACTTCCCACAATGCTAATCATCACAGCATAGTTGATGAAGCCTCCCAGAATGGTCCCCCAGACTTGTGTGAGGAACATGACGCGAGGGGGGATTTTGACTGAACCCATAAATTAGCGTTGAAGTAAAAGGGTGGGAAGAGAGACTCACGGTATTCGCCCATCTTGAGATCACCGGACAGGTTGACAGCGTTAGAAATGACGTTGTGAGACCATGCCGCGAAGTACATGTTGCCCACAGGTTTTCCGGGAAGCATAAGACCAGCCAACATCTTGGAAAGGTTGTTGGTGGCAATTCCGTTTCCGTATCTAGAGTAAAGAAGGGTGCTCTGAATAGCTTCAGTTAGTATATGCAATTGTTTGCCATCATGCCGGCGGAACTTACGACTGGTGCAATGATGGAGCCCATGATGAGAGACACCACGTAGGCCCAAACGGGAAGAGTGATGTTCTCCTTGATCACAACAACAAGACCAAGGATAAAGCTGCCAACAAGAATGGCAATGTACCACCACCAAGGTGCTTCCTTGTAGTTCTTGGCCATATGATCGTGGTGACGGTCATCGTAACGCCCCTCCTTTGCGCTCTTGAACGCCTTTACAACGTCCTTACCCCAGAAGAGGATACAATGAAAGATGAGGGCACCGATCTAACAGGAGTTAGTCTGAGTTATAGGGAATCTAATTCGAGAACTTACCGCAGCATTTGCCATAAACATGGCGTAAGCAAAGGTACCGGTCAGCTTGGGAAGACCGAACTCCAACAGACGCTCTTCGTTAAGGACTCCACCCTCGAAAACCTGAGCAACGGGATATGTCGTACCGTTCTCCATCAAGAGACGAGTAGACATGAACGGAAGAGACTTGGCGCCCCAGCCATTGCCATAGTAGATACCCACCATAACGATGTAGCAGACAAAGAATCCGACAGCCATATGGGCTTGGAGAGGCAGAGGAAGAGAAGTGTTGAAAGAGGTAATCTTCTTGAGTCAGCAAAGCTATCGGATTATTGTGAAGTCATAACGTACGTATTGCCAATCAAAAGATAGCGTGAAAAGACCAAGACCCTCGTTGTTTGTCGCTCCGCCAAAAATGTTTGTAAGATGTTCGGCCTTTGCACCGGTTGCCTTCATGGCAGCGAGGCACTAAATGTAATGGTCAGTAGGCTCCCAAGTAATATCAACAGGCGGGATGACATACAGGCACGGAAACAGAGTTAAGCCAAGGGAAAATGTAGGCTGGGAAAAACTCGTAAATCGACATTCCAGTAAAACTGTACCAGAAGTATCGAAGAGGCTTGGAGTCTTTCACTTCTTGCCAATGTAGTCCCTGAAGTGTTTTGACAGTTGGCAGATTGCTCCAGAAAACAGCGTCGACGTGCCAAACAGCAACAGGGCGCATGATACCGCAAAGACCGTAGCCAAACAAACCAATTGAAATGGTACTCAAGATGACAGTGGTGGGACTCAAGGGCATATCATAAAACAGATCCTGTGCAGCAAATACCTGGACACTCGCGGCAGCGTTGGACGCAGATGTAGCTGTGATAGCACAGATAGCATGCTCTTTGAGACCCCATGGACCTGGGTTGATGACCTTGATAACTTTGAGCCACAGTGGCAGAGAACCCGTATTGCCCTTGGCTCTCCATCGAGCTTCATACTTGTCACCGCGGGGAAGACCGAAAGCCCAAGCATTGCCGATAAAGTATGAGATGAGGACAATGAAAGTTCCTTGGATGGTGATCATAGTGGGTTTGAACTTGAGACTGATATTAGATGATGCCTGGCTATGATGTGCCAAACGGCGTAACTCACTGTATAGATCTGATACATGACAGCCTGGAAGCAGGCGAGACATGAGGCGAGGAACAGACTTCGGAAAGTCAATGCGTTGTCGTGATCGTCTCTCATCGGGAGCAAGTGGCGAGAGGCATCGGCTCCGGTCACGATGATGACATCTTTGCTGTCGTTGTCGCTATCGTTGGGGTGATCGGTACTGGATACATCATGGACCTCTGAGCCAAGTACTGCGTTCTTGGAAGTGTCGATGTTCTTCTCGTCGATGTTATCGGAGCTATGAACCTGAGAGACCGATGTCTCCAGGGTATCATCGGGGCCGTGAGGCCCCTTGGTCTCGACGTTGGTGAGCGACATGCTTGAATGGTAAGCCTGCCCCCGAAGATGAATATCAAGGGAACACTGGGCTATGGAACCGTGATTAGAATGATGGTTCAAGTGCGACTTCTACCAGCCTAGCATCGTCGGGTCCATCAAGAATGAGGGTATGACCCAAATTATATCTGAACTGCACGGGCGGTTTGACAGTCGGTAACACCACCACCCCTGACAATGAGACAATGTAACCTTTGTCGATTCTAGATCATATATCGGATACCACGGCGACAAGACATGGCCACCGTTCGAGACCTTATCTAGCTCCCGGGGGTTCTTTTGTAGAGGGAAGCTCTTGGCGTGTCGCTTCCCGAGTATGTCAACCGGTTGTTGGTACTCGACTCTATACAGACTACAGAGTGCCCGTAGCACATATTGAAACATCTGTTACCTGCCCCATGTGTACTAGCCTGATACTTATTCCGTGTGCGACCTTGTCGATATCGTGGAGCAATTCCCTGAAACTGGGGTTTGTTGATCGGCTTTGCCGCATGCAGTGGTTGTCCGTCCATGTGTCTATCGACTGCCCTCCTGGGAAGAGCCGCACTAGTGTGTGCCACCTCCGAGCAATGAGGAGTTTTTGTGAGAATCAAGCAGCAGGGTGAAGGTTACAGTCGACTGTCGATTGGCTGTAGTGTGACCAGAATAGGGGACTGTGCTTGATTGCGACATGCCGGGTTACCGGGGTCCCGCAACAAAAGGTCCCCATATGGCGATAATGAAGAATCTCTAATTGGTTCGCATCTTCAACATGTCACGATGCAGAGGCATTTACTTAGTTGTGTTGGTAGTTGAGCACTTGAGCACTTGAGCTAGACCAACACACATAATAGCACTATGTATTGAGGTACCTTTGTTCTCGTTTCAATAGCCTGGGATAAGCCTGTCAGCACTCAAATGATAAGCTTCATCTGTCGACTTACTAACGGTCTTAGCTAAACTTTCTCTACAGTCTCAAAGTGGAGTAAAACAATATTTAGACAGAGAGCCAAAGAGCCAAAAAAACGAAATGGGTTTATTCATCGGTGGCCAAGAGTTGCATTCAATGGTAAGTAATATTTTTGTATTAATTGAAGATCCTACTCAACTATCTAGGAGCTGACACCACCATGTACAAACGTCAGGGTAGAATTGGGGTCTGTGTCTGGGGTCGACAAGGATACGAGATAGCGGCGACCTTTTGAGAGGCACGTCAGATGCAAGCACTGGGTGGGACCTTTGACGGGCGATACATACATACATATTACATACATGATGACAGTCGAGATTTGGAAAGAAGCGCCGACGATGGATTCAAGCTTAATACTGTTGATACGACGTCGCAATCTAGTCGAGGGTCGCGTTGTCTTCCATTTTGGGACTCGACTGTGGGAACATGGTCTCTTATCTGGGATCTGGGCTTTTCCATGCCGTCCTACCCGGATATCAACACACGTGATCCGCTCGCGCCATCGAAATTGGACCATTATTGGGAACTTTTGTTCGATAGAGATTATTCGGCTGTTCGTCAGTGACCCTGCAAAAGGTGTCATTCAAACTTATCCGAGGGACTCCGATAGGTTTCGGATGGCAAATTCAATTGAAGAGACGAGTTTACATGTCGATTATCGCTCTTGAACTCCTCGAGTTCAACTCAATTCACTCATTCGTGATTATACGAGCCTGTTTCATTTTGAACTCGCATGCAGATCTTATCTGATCGGATCGAATTGACTGCAAGTGTCCCATATAAACTGCCAAGATTGTTGCCCAGCCGGCACTGGAAGGCCTGCCAAGCCTGGAACCGGACAACCTCATGTCTTCTTCTTGAATCCCAATTGCCACGCCCAAACTGGAAGGTTCCCAGTAGTCTGACTTGAGTTGTCAAGACCAAGTTAGACTAAAGGCTAAATCCTGGAATCTTCCAGACCTGCACTCTTGATACTCCCTAGAACAGCTCACGGTGCCATTCTAAAGCTGACATCATATTGTAATATATTTAGCACTTACTTAACCGTCTGTTGTGATCTAGCCGACCCCTAGTAACTAAAAAGGCAAGTACTCTTTGACATTTAGATTGGGTAACATTGCAGGATTCTTTTGGACGTTCTGGATCTACAAACCTCAGCTGTGTTTACAGGATCCTCCCCCACGAAGTTAAGGGTCGCATGTGGCGTGTATCCACTCGATTTATCTTTTGGTACTTGTGCTGTCTTTGACAAGCCTAATCTCGATCATATACTACACCCAGAACCCGACCTTGTCGTCCAAATCCGGCAGGAGCTTCTGTGCACTAGATAGCAACTGACTAGGGCTCCGATGTAAGAACTGAAGTCATCTCGCTTCTCCAGGCGACCCTCGGGCCGTGTCGAGAACTGAAACCCAACCCTTTGTAACAGCCAATTTGCCATTCATACTTGTGCAGAACGTGATCTTCACTCGTTCTGTAACAATGTTCGAGAGGGTTGTCTGAATATTGCCTGAAGACCTCTTATCAGAAGTTCGCCACGAGAGAGGCAAATCGTCTTTCGTTATGCCAAACCCTTCTTATGCCATTGTAGTGAACGCAGCTTGACACGAGAATTGTCAGCATTAGTAACAATTACGTGCCTGCATCGACATGTGATAGTGGTCCCTGGGGTGTATGGTCGAGACCTCGCTGCTAACTTATACGATAGTTGTCGGCCGCCTGTCATGATTGTTCAAGAAGCAGGTATCATCGAATAAGAAGACAGTATCACTGCTAATTACATCAAAGGAATGATAACTACTACTGTTTTAACCTAGTATTGATATCGCTCTATCAGCTCCAAGCCAGACGTGGCCATCTAGAGTATGTACAGGTCAAGACACTGGCACCCCTCAAACTACACCTCCTCACATGATATATTAGGACATTATTAAAGTGGGATTTTTGTTCATCTTTCCTTAGAAATGTTGAGAATAGCTCGCCCATGTGCCTGGCAGTCTCTTCTATATAACTTATAACTCAAAGGCAGTCTCAATTCAGAGAGACAGGGAGATTACACAGGTGATCTCATCTTTTCTCAGAGGTTTCGTGCTTTACTTACTCTTCAAGCAAGGAAAGAAAGCTTCCAACTTGCCAGATGCTGTGGTAGGAGAAACAGAGAATTTTCCGATGGCAAACATCTGACCTATACGGAAGAACTCATGTCTACCTATGAGGGCCAAGATTTATCTGTGCTCTGCTCTGCTTTTTCACTCAAGCTCTCTATAAAACGCAGCCAAGTGACCTCACTCTGATTGTGGTTTTAAATACATGCTGTGAATTTTGCTCTTTGCTTTTGCTTTCCACGACATTCGAAGACGTACAGGCAACGCTGACTCTAAGATTCGCACCGCATGGTTCCTTGACATTTTGCATACTTATCAAGAATAAGCTTTATGCGAACGCTCAATGACTCTAACTTGTGTGGATGTATGATACTTTGGAACCACTCAATGGTCTTGTTAATCCTATTGAGTCTCGTATCGCTCAAACGCCTTGTTGATTTATCGTAAAACCTAGTCGTAAGCGCGATTTTTTAGTTGTTCCTTTGCATCATCTCGTTCTCGAATAGAATATCGTAGCAATCCGTATTGTTCAAATGTTTACGACAGCGATTCAGGCAGATATAATCAATTCTGCTACATCGAGTTGTCCTTCCAAAGTGACGCGAGGGGAATACAGGGTAGCAAAATGGTGTTGCGACACTAAAGGTCAAGCATGGCTTTGGCGACATCGAATCTAAGGAACACATCCCATCTCATACCTTGCAGTGAGTTGATATATTCGGTTATTAAAGCTTCCGTATAAATTTAAACTCTGTAATAAACACATCCGGTAGTTGACACAGATGAGTTCAATGTTATAAAGCCCAGCATTTTGTCCATTCTCACCCATAATTCGACATATCAATGGTACCGCATTGAGGTATTTCGGGGCTTGAAAATCCGCAGCAAATCACAGTTGACGACTGGGCAGACCTACATATTCGGACTTCTTACCGGAAGCAGCACCATTCGTCGAAGTGCGATGGGATTCAGCCTTGATCTCCAGGGGTCAAGATGATTCCACATTTACCCTCCAGAACACCAATTGGTGATGTTGTATTGGTAGATTGGGTCGGAGCTTTGCAGCTTAGCGCTGATGCGAGCATGGAGCGACCTGGCATGGAACTTTAACAACCCCTGGAGAAATCGCCGTGGGCACTACCATCGGCTTCACTTCACTCAAGAAGTGGTTACTCTGTAGTTTCACTAACTCTGGACAAATCATATGTAGATTGGAGTGCTCTATATATCACAACTAAATCTCACAGAGGCAGCAAACAGCCCTTCTTCAACGTCAGCAACTACCGGATGTCAGCCCGTAGGTACTTAGGGATAAGTAAGCGCTAGTGCTTCAGAAAGGATCAACCCCTGCGCAACGATCTCTACCAATTCTGGTCCCATCACCTGTTTCTCACCTCCCAAATTTGAACTCCGTTGCAACATGAGCTGCCAGCTCTTGAATAAAACTCGATGATACCCACTTCCAAAGACCCAGCCCTGCTGGGCTTCCACCTGTCTGCTCTACTCGGCTTTCAAGCGCAGCGCAGCGACTTGACTGTCTTCTCGTTGCTTGTCGCTCTTTGATGGACGCGTTTGTTTGCTAGTCCACAAGATTTACTCACAGAGGCTGGCGCCTGGACCTCTCGATTCTGTGCTCTGTCTACTCCCTCAGTCGAATTGAACACCATGTCTCGGTTGACGATCGCATCGACATTGGCTATCGCCAGTCTTCTCGCAGAACCCGTTGTGGGTTTGGCAGGCTGGTGGACTTGGTCGCCCGAAACTCTCACACCTCATTTCGCCTACCAAGACCCAGGATCTGGAGATCTTGTGCACAGCTCTTGCAACAGTAATGGCTCGGCAGCTTTCTCAACAGACAACCCGAACAAATTTCCCATCAAAACCCAGCCGAAGGCTGCAACACCACTTGCTGTGACGGGTTGGTGGGATGATGAACTCAACACGCCGCTTGTGAGTCACACGGTCTACTGGCGCTGCTGCCACAGTTCATAGCTAACCAAGTAGGCTACAATCTTCTACCAGGCAACCGATGACTCCATCATCACTGCGTTCTTTACATGCGACAACAAAACTGGCAACTACAAGCTCGATCCCGATGGCGACGACATTGCATCCGACCTTGCGGGCGTACCCTCTGTACACGAAAAGACTGGCCTGGCGGTGACGGAGCTGGGAGACTCGGGCGGCTACCGACTATATTACCACGACAAAGACGGACTGGTCAATTTGCTGGCGTACGACGACGATACAGACTGGCGATACGATGGACCTGTTTCGCTCAAGAAGAGTGGCGGCATGGCAATAGCGGCGCTGCAGACACAGGGTACGAATGTATCGGTTGTTTATCCATACGATAGCAAGAACATTGCTGTTGCTCGCTTCAGCAATGAGAACAAGAACAAATGGAGTCTGGGTAAGATGCACTGGACCGACGAGTGTGCCCTTGTCGCTAACAATTACCTCAGAATCGTTCCCGACACCATTCGATAGCCCAGCGCCGACGAACAAAACCGACCCTTCGGATATGGAGCTCGATTCCTCGGAAGACAGCTCCTTCCAACTCTCATCCTTCAATACTGCGACCAACCTTGGCCTTTCTGCGACAACGAAGCAACACCTGACGGTGTTCTATATAGGTGAAGATGCCGAGCTGCACGCAGCATCAAATGACGATGGGAGCTGGGAAGTGCAGGAAACCCCTGGCAAAAAGAAATGGCCACATTCAGACAACGAGTCGGGACGGTTGGCTGTTGTGTCTCCCTTGTCATCCGACGAGATCTGGATATACTACACAAGCGGAGACAAGGTCATGGAGCTGCATAGGGATAGCGAAGGCACATGGGATAATGCCAGGACTCCCTCTTCGACGAGCGCGACAAACACCGACGACTCGGAAGGATCTGATGGGGATGACAACTCGAAAGACACAAACGGTGGCTCTGGCTCTGGCTCTAGCAAAGACGCGACTTCGTCCTCGTCAACAGGCATGACAACCGGCGCAAAGGCCGGAATTGGTGTCGGTGTCGGTGCAGGCGTATTGGCTGTCGCTGCAGCAGCTTTCTTCTTTCTTCGAAGACGACGTCAAAAGGCAGCTACAAACGAGGGCAAGGATTCAGTTGGAGAACTTGCGTCAAGAAATAGCTATCATGAGTTGCAGACCGAAGTGCATGAGCCACAGGAAATGCCGTTAACGACACCACATCAGCAGCACGAGTTGCTGGGTGACACGACACACAGGGCTGTATAATTGGATGTAGAACATATAAATGGAATATTTTAATACTTGGAAACATGGCAATAGACAAGCTGTCAACCTGCTTATGACGAATGGCTTGATGCGCTAGACTCGATTATTGTAGAAGGGTGACCACTAACGAGTTCCCCGTAACGGCCTAGGCCTTGTTGGGCAGGCTTCAAAGGATACTTACCTGTTTGATGTCCATGTCTTCTCAGACATTGATGATTAGACAACACAGAGTCGATCAGGTAGGCCGGATGCACAAGATGGCTTGTCGATCTGGATTCCTTACCATACCTAGAGCATGATCTTGTCTTTATGTCTCCGCCATCTGAACGTCAAAGCATCCATGCTCATCTCATCAGAAGCCACTTCTAAACAGCCAAGCCTAAAAACAAGCTCTTGGTGTCTGCCACACTGCATTTGATCCACCAATGGCCCCTCTGAACTATGTCACATCCCACCCAACTCCCTGTTTAAAGCAAATAACCTTAACCTGGAAACCAGTTACAGACGTTGACAGGCGCTGTCAGTCCCGCTTTTCAAGGTACGTTTGCTCCGATGAACGTTGGCAAACATCAAGATCACGATCACTGACGTAATGGTAGAGGAAGGGAATAATACAGGAACGCGGTCAGACAAAGGCACGCGACACTAATATCTTTTATCTTTTATCTTTTATCTTTCCCTTTCGCTGCTCAAGTTCTCCTTGTTTTTCCTCATTGCTAGGAGACACGCACGAGCAAGCAACAATGTCTAGCAGCGTCAAGAGCACCTTTGTCGGCGCCATTCAGGCGTCGGCCTCTGTGTTACTCACCATTTTCTATGGTGTTTTCGCTGGTCAGACCAGTCTTCTTTCTGTAGAGACTGGTCGACAGATCTCAAAGATTTGCATTAAGATGTTCCTCCCTGCGCTGCTCATTGTCAATCTCGGTACCCAGATCCAAGCATCCAATGCATCTCAGTACCTCACTATCCTGGGTAGGTCATCAATTGAGCTTCTCCAAGATTGCCAGCTAATAAAACATTGTCTCTAGTCTGGGCACTCGTCTATAACCTCGCCTCAATCGCCGTCGGATACGCCCTCACCAAATGCTTCAGCATGCCCAAATGGTTCACGCCTGCCATCACATTCAACAACACCACCTCTTATCCTCTGCTCTTGATCCAGTCCCTCGGTTCAGCCGGTGTTCTGTCCGCCCTCGCCAAGTCCGAAGATGACACCAGCGACGACATTATCGAACGAGCCAAGTCCTTCTTCCTTGTCTGCTCCGTCGTATCCAACATGCTCACCTTTGGCCTTGGTGGAAAGCTCCTTGGAGTCAGCGACGAAGATCCCGTTGAGTCTATGGATGAGGATTTGCGCGACCGAGCCGGACAAAACGACCACCCACCTACCGATAGCCAAGAACCCGACGAGCGCACATCACTCCTCCCTGGACGTCTACCTCGATATGTGAAGAAGGCATCTCGACACACTGCCCAAGCGCAGCACGCTGTTTGGGACAAGCTGCACCCTCGAGTCCAGCGTGCATTGGCATACATCACTCAGTTTATTAGCCCTCCTACTGTTGGCGCCCTTATTGGTGTTGTTCTTGGATTTGCTCCCCCGCTCAAGAAGGCCTTCTTTAACGATAGCGAGGATGGTGGAATCTTCAATGCCTGGCTCACCGTCAGTCTCAAGAACATCGGAGAGCTTTTTGTCACTTTGCAGGTCATCGTTGTCGGTATCAAGCTGGCTCACAGTCTGAGACGCATGCGTCAGGGAAGCGACTCAGGTAACCTCCATTGGTTGCCTCTCTCCATGGTTGTTCTCATCCGATTCATTATTTGGCCTGTGTAAGTACAATAATAACCCTGGAAGAACCCAATTCTGACAATGTGTAAACAGTCTGAGCATTCTCTTCATTCGAATGCTCTTCACCCAGACCGACGTCCTTGGCGAGGATCGTGTTCTCTGGTTCACTATGATGTTGATGCCAGCGGGACCACCCGCCATGAAGCTGGTGGCCATGGCGGAGGTTGATGATGCAGACGAAGATGACATTATGTCCATTGCTCGAGTACTCATGGTATGTCCAAGGAATAATAAACTATGTTGAAACACTGCTAATTTTCCCACAGACTTGCTACGCAATCTCTCCTCTGCTGTCAATCGCAGTCGTCGCCAGTCTCAAGGCTTGTTCTTGATCGACAAGTGGTTAAGCTATGAGTTTATCATGTCCATAAACGCCCCATCAGTGCTAAGAAGCAACGCTATAAATCTGCATTTGGGAAGCTACTGTCAGTATGAGGACTGCATAGTAAATGGGGTGGGTAGCACGCACAATTTCCGAAATAATCTTTATAGCAAAGCCATGCCGCATAACAATATCTTTTCACGATCACTGAACCGACCATTGCCTTATACATTCCCTTGTTGACACCTGGCTAGAGCCCAGAGCAAGAATATGGTTGCAGTCAATGTGTTCGCTGCGATTTTTGCTCTCTTGTTCTCGTCCCCGATATTGCAAAGGAGTATCGCTAAGCCTGCTTTGTAGAAGCCCATCAAGCCCAATACAGTCGTGATGCCAACAAAGGATCCGACCGCTTGGGCAACGAGCAATAAAACGCCTACAGATAATTCCCAGAGGCCCAGCACATATATGGGCCCTGAACTGGTGTCACTTTTGGGTGCAATGTTGTGTCGTAGGCCATTGAGTGCGTATTCGCCTTGAGGATTGGTGAACGCTATAACGCTTCGGCCGATGCAGCACATGCCGAGAATATAGACTAGGATTTCGTGAATGGCCATCCTGAAGAGGACTTGAGTGTGAAAAGACGAGGATGATATTAGAGGGTTGATCTTTCGGAGAACGAGAACCAATGTGGAGTGAATGGAAGAGAAAACTTCAGACGACTCGATTTTCCAAGTCTAAGAATAGTCAGGAGCTTACGTGAGATGCGAGATGCAAGATGTGGGACTCATCCTTCGAGGGATAACAAGGTCTGGGATCTTCGTCACATCTTGTCTGATTGAGAAAACTGGAGCAATCGGTGCAAAGCGAAGCAACACTATTGGATTCTATCATGTATAATCTACCATCATTTCATCCTAGTCAAGACCGTATCGTACATCTAGGTCACAGTATATCCTCCATCTACTCTCAGATCTGCTCCAGTCATGTAGGAAGACGCATCTGACAACAAAAAGGTTACAGGTCCCATTAAATCTTGAGGCAGTCCCATGCGACCCTGAGGAATGAGAGATGTCCAGGTTCTCTCGAGATCAGGATTGTCATTTAGAATCTTCTGTGTCCTATCATTCGTCAGTAACAGACTGAATTGGGGAGAGAAAATACCACTTACAAAGCAGTCAACATATAGCCAGGAGAGATACAGTTGACACGGATTCCAGCGTGAGCCCACTCTACTGCAAGGGAAGCAGCTAGGTGTCGAACAGCTGCTTTGGCCGCGTTATATGGTCTGATCATCATCAGCTGACTATTCCAACAACATTCAAGGGCAAACTCACGCTTGTGGCTGTGGAACATTGACAATAGCACCAGACATACTTCCAATGACCACAATACTGCCAGGCACCTGGCGCTCCATGAGATGCTTGGCGACAGCAACTGCAAAGAGATACGTGCCGTCAACATTGACGCCCCATAACTTTCGCATACGATCGATGGGATAGTTGATTGCTTCAAAGTTCTCTGTAAAGCCAGCTGACGTGACTAGGCCATCAATCTTATGATGAATCTTGAGGATCTCAGTGATACAATCTGTTACTGAGTCGGGGTCGGAGACGTCTGCATAGTGAGCAGTGACTCTCGGGATTCTGGACGTAGGTCAGAACAAGTCCATGCAAAGAATCAGGATCCTCACTTCTCGCTGTTTGGGTTCTCTCTCTTGAAAGCATCTGTCAATTGCCCAACTTGAGACTGGGCTTCGTCCTCTATTATGGATCAGTAGACATTCAAACGTCGGGAATATGACTGACTGTTCAAATCAACGATGGCTAGGTCAGCACCCGAATAGACTACTCCCTGACCCATGACAAGCCCGAGGCCTCTTGCACCCCCAGTGATGACAATTGTCTTGCCTTCGAGAGAAAGAGAGGCTAGAGTGGGCTTGGAGAACTGTCCTCCTTGGCCAATCAAGGGCTTGCTGGCAGGGAGTTCATGATGCTCGGGGTACTCGACGCGGACGGCAGCATCGGTACGAGAATACGATCGCTTGGGAGGGAATCCAGCAGGCATTTTGTAAATGATAATCGTGTAAATTGATTGAAGGGTATAGTAAAGATAGTAAGGTTACTAGTTAAGGGGGAGAGGTCCATATATATGCACATCTCATTGTCTGATGATCGTTTCCAAATCCCAGCCAACATGTCTTGTCCCGAAGGAAGTTCCACCATTGATTCAAGCACTCCAGAGCCATGGCGCCTTTCTGTTGATCCCCATGCAGAGACGTCAGGACATTGCAATTGATACGAGGAGGGCGTGTCACATGGTACCCAGCTGATTGGCAAAGTACAGGCTTGGTACTATGGAGATCAACTCGCACAGAAGAGTTGAAAGAAAGAACAGGTCTTATTTCACCGTGATTAATATTTCATCCCCCGCGCGGCGGTTGTCCGAGGCGGGAAAGCCGGCTGTCAGATGTTCACGTGGATTGGAAGAACCCCCACGCTCTCAGGTCCATCAGATCATGTTGAATTGTCTGACAACGAGACTTTCTACCCTTGTAGGTTATTGTCGTCCAACATCCTTGGGTGACTTTTAGAAGCCATGTCAGCTGCCATGCAGATTCTTTTGTGAGTATTGTGTTGGCGATTCCAAAAGACCAACTTGCATTGTGTCGTTGTTGGATGCTGGATGCCACAGATATGAATTGCTGCACTTAGGAAGGACTCTTTGATTCCCTCCGAACTAGGGACTGGATGTTCAAGTCCAAACTCATCAACCAGCTCGTCAAGTCATCCTCTGCCCTTCAATTACCAATAACAGCTTCCAGAATCTCCATGACCTCCTCCTTCTTCGTGATCTCATAAGCATTTGTCTTAATCCAGATGTCGTTCAGGCTATTCGCAGCGAGGCCGGGAAGATGATCAGACGTAATCCCAACATCCTTCAATGACCTTGGCATACCCAAATCCCGGATGATCAAGTCAAGAATATCAGCCAGATCATATTCTTTGTCCGGCATTTTCACTGCATCCATGAGCGACTTTACAGGCTGTTGTCTTGTCAGGATATCTAGAGTACGCTTCTGCTGGTCTCGGTTGACTCCCTTCTCAGCATTGAACTTGCACACAGCTGGGAGCATGATACAACTCGTCTCGCCGTGTCCAACGCCCAAAGGACCAAGCTGGTGCCCAATAGCATGACTCGCACCAAGTGGCACTCCGGTAGATACTGCATGCATGGCTTCTACAACACCTGTTTGACAAAGATGACGAGCATCTAGATCCTGCGGGTCGTGTTTGCACCGCAGTAGCCCGGGTATTAACTGTTCGAGCCCATGTTCCGCTGCGTCGTCACCATCTTTGTTGCTTTGTAGTGAACATAAAGTCTCGACACAATGATCCACAGCTCTGATACCGGTACTGAGCCAGATCTTTTGCGGAGTTGTAGTAGTCAACTGCGGATCTTGAATAACAAAGTCCGGATCGACTTTGGGCTCGAATGTGTGTTTAGCCTTGCTTTCCTCGTCGGTCGCTCCAGCGATGGCCTGATACTCGCCACCGGATAGTGAAGTCGGTATACAAATTAAGGGAATCGTTGGCTTGTGCAACGTCTCGCGCATTTTGGGATTATGTGATTTCCCGCCCCAGAGAGTGTCAATTTCCGCGCGTGTCCAGGCGTCGTTAGCCATCGCGAAACGCACAAGCTTTGCTCCATCGGTGATACTTCCAGCTCCGAGAGTCACAATACAGTCGATGTTCAGAGGTTTGACCTCGGCGAGGATGTCGACAATTTCGGGGATTGGCGTATGCGGTGAAATGCCGATGCGCACACCTGCAACAAGATCACCGAGAGCTGACTTGAGGTCTTCAAGAGACGAAGTGTTCTTGGATAGCGAGCGTGATGCTATGATGTATACTCGCGAGCTTTTGAAGCGTTCCTGTACTTGCTTGAGGCATAT
Organism: Fusarium praegraminearum; assembly: GCA_002093855.1. Taxonomy (NCBI): domain Eukaryota; kingdom Fungi; phylum Ascomycota; class Sordariomycetes; order Hypocreales; family Nectriaceae; genus Fusarium; species Fusarium praegraminearum. Next base: position 172,396 of record LXHY01000087.1, read on the forward strand.
TTCTGGGAATGGCCTGCCAAAGCTGATTAATGGAGTTGGTTTACTATGGAAGGCTGGGCGTGTTGTCTCGTTACTGAACCAGGACATCATGTTGCTTTATATATTTTCAGAATGCTATAGTGATGGAGGTTGCAGTCGAATTCCGTGGATGTTTGAGGACGATTCGATGACGTTGACTCGAGTTGATGTGGAGTCGGCTAAATTCATCTTCTTGTCAGCTCCCCTCCCTCCCTTAAACCGACTTGAGAGATAGCCCTGGGACTTTGGCCTTCTACGTGACTTCCTTTCAAACATTTGAAAGCCGCAGAGTACCCTGTACTATGAACCTGTCTTAGCTTTATGCAGTAAATATTGATGATTTACTATGTTTACCTTGAATCGTTGTGGTAGACTCGATGACTCGTATAGATGTTAACCGCAAAACACGAGGAAACAGTGACATGAGATGTATCACATGAAACCCTAGTAAGACAACGGAAAGTTCATTCCCAAGCATTCTAGAACCTTGAACAAGGAAGGGGTGTCGAGCGTGATTTTTTACTCAGGGCAAACCCGGTATTGTGCAGTACGAACTGGTCGGTTTGTGGCGATCGTCCGGCGATCAATCTGCCCTAACGGATCCAACCCAGGTACATACAGCCAAGTTGCAAGTGTCTTCGCTGCTAGTTATGCGCTAATGCAGGGCAGGTTTAAAGTGCGAGTGGAGTTGAAACATTTTTTTTACGACGAGACTTTGGACCGACTTTGTTTGACTTGCTGTTTGTTTGTTGCTTTACCCTGGGTTGTGTAGTATCAGATACAATTGTCTTTTCCTTCTCTGAAACTATCTTCAGTAGTCACGATAACTATCATCATCCCCTGTGAGCCGTCTCCTTGTGAAACAATCATGCTGGCCGCGTGTCAACCTCCACAACCATCATGTCAATCCAGCTTACGTACAGACGAAGCCCACATCACGACTCATTCGTAACCACTTAGCATGGAGTCTGGACCGCCACCAAACATCATTTTGAGTTCCGTCCGTCGATCGACCCACGTTTCAACCCGGGAACCGTTGTGGAGGGCCGAAAAAAACTGTTTTCGTCGGGTACCTCAGCCAGTGAGATCCATCCATGCTGAGTTGACGCGTGTGTCAGTGTCAACCAAGGGAACGGTTAACTGCTGAACAAGGGACAAGCTCATGTCGTGCCCATCGGATCGGTTCCTGGGATGCGGAGATGCCGGTCCACAAACTGTTGGGACTGGGGAGTTTGCAAGGTATATGAACTGTCTTTTCCCTTCCCCCCAGAGTAGTCAATCTGGTCATCACATGCGTCTTCTTTCTGTGTGGCACATTCACTTCGTCGTTCCTTGTTACCGTTACTTTCCTTTATAATGAGATTCTCATCTCTCCTTACGAGCGGGCTCGCATCCTTCCCACTGGTCGCTGGACATCCGACCGTCACACCACCTACGGAACACTCCGTTCAACAAGTTAGAAACCCAGTATATAAGCGCGATGGCATTGCCGCACTTCTTAAAGTACACCGAAAGTACCATATCGATCTTCCGGATTATCTCGCCACTTCAGCCCTTGCTCGTCGTGATGGCACGGGAGCTGTCACAAACAGACCTATCGACGACGATGCAGAGTGGTTGACACCAGTTCAAATCGGCAACCCCCCAAGGACATTCCAGATGGACCTTGACACTGGGTCTTCAGATCTCTGGGTCCATGGGTCGCAATCGGCTGCTGCAGGCGGTAGTCGGACTCGATACAATTCCACAGCATCTAAATCCTGCGAAACGATGAGTGAAGCAAAGTGGTTGATCAAGTACGGAGACGGAAGCGGGGCATCAGGGCATGTGGTGAAAGACACAGTTTCGATCGGTGGGCTGTCAGTACAAGCTCAAGCAGTACAGGTGGCGGATAAAGTTCACGACTCCTTCGAACAGCAGCAGAATGTCGACGGACTACTGGGACTAGGCTTCCAGTCCATCAACACTGTGGAACCAAAGAAGCAAAAGACCTTTTTCGAGAACGCCAAAGAAAACCATGGCGCTGGAGTATTCACTGCCGACTTGCAACACGATGCTCCAGGTACATATACGTTCGGCATCATCAACAAAACGGCATATACGGGTGACATTGTCTACACAGATGTAGACCCATCCAACGGTATGTGGACGTTTAAATCAGCAGGGTTTACCGTTGGGGACGGTAAACTAAACAAAAGATCCATCTCAGCGATTGCTGATACCGGGACATCACTCATTTGGCTACCCGACGACATCAACGAGGCCTACTACTCTCAGGTGAAAGGGGCAAAGGTGGACAAGACAGCAGGCGGTTACGTCTTCCCCTGTGACGCAAAACTTCCTGATTTTACCCTCAACATCGGCTCAGGCACAGGGGTTACAGTACCTGGTGCCTATATGAATTTTGCTCCTTTGGAAGGGCCCAAGCCGGTCGGGTCGGGACGCAAAGCTAAGAGAGGTGACAAAGGATCCGAGTCCGGCAACTGTTTCGGAGGACTCCAGTCAAGTTCTGACTCGGGACTAAACATCATCGGTGATGTTGCACTAAAAGCCGCGTTTGTGGTTTTTGATGCAGACAAGAGACGGATAGGGTTTGCTAAAAAGACACTACGTGGAGACAAATAGAGAAGCAGAGTTATAGACTCGGGAAGTTTGAGAAATATCATATTAGCGTCATAAACAATCAAGTCATTCGTTTAATAAAGTTCCCCCTGCAGTCAATAGTTGAAGTGTCGTTGGGGGTCGAGATGTGCAAAGATCATTGAAAGGACTGCACAGCATAACTTTGGTACTTGCTGTGAAGAAATCGCGCACAACATTTTTTTCTCCTGCATAAGCGGTGTTTTTAGACTGACACACATGCATAAGTCCGAATGATACTTTCACTAGATCCTTTGGTACCGGGTGCAAGTCATTACCTTCGGCCAGACTCTCAGACTAACGTTGCACAGTACAACGACTCGCACGTTTCACACTTACTGTGGCCGGATCATCTTCTTCTGACTCGTTACTGATAAGTCATAGATAAGATAAGGGGACACAGGCCGGATCAATCGTAGGACGTCACTCATGTATATTAGACTAGACCTATAAAACCTGGCGATGTTACATTGTACCAGGGTCAAACGTTCAAATGACACCCAACTCCAATTTACCTCGGCAGCATGTTTAGCCAATGCTGATGACTCCAGGACCACAGCCAATGGAGGTGAGATGCCATCCAACTGCTCTCTCAATGTTTTTCATCTGCTTGGGTATCTGATGACCCTTCATGTTCATCATGCCAAGCATAACTGCAGCCAAGCACGTATTCCCGTACCATGCAACTGCCTCTTCAAGCACAACCTTGACATCCTTTCTCACCTGCTCATCACGGCACTTGAACAATACGATGACAAGCGGTTTCAAGACCATGTTGTCCATCACGTTCCAGTCGATTGACGATTTCAACTCTTGCTGCATGCGGCGTGTTGTTCGGATGATCTCGCGCCAGATAGGTCTCGCATCGGGCAAAACCTTTGCGTCTGGGTTGAGCTGTAAATGCAAACTCGAGAGACACTCAGTATAGAGCGCCTCAAAGATGCAAGCTGTCACATAGCGATGTGGGGCTTCGTATTGGTGGTCTTCAGTATAACGGTAGAGCAGGACAAAAGCGCTGTGCCAGTTGTGGAGGACGGTAAAGGCCTTTTCCCATACAGCTTTGTTCGCGGGATCAACAACCTCATAGTCGTCGAAAAGGTGGTGCGAGATATGGTGCTGAGCGACATCCCACCACCTTAAACCTTGGTCTAAATCACGGAAAGACGTTGGCATGTTGCGAATCTCATACCTATGTCTTCCCCAGCACCGCTTGCCACCCTTGAAGTCCGGGCGCTCGTCTCCAGATATACCCAACTCCAGGGGCCATGAGTAGGTGCTCAACCGCTGGAACATGTCGAACATTGCTGATTCGAGGGCGTTCAACTTCAAATCCGACAGAGAAACACCTTCCTGGTCACATCGCTTCCCGAAGTAGGAAACGAGTAGACGACTGGCGTGGTCAAAGTGCAAGGTTGCAGCTTTCATGTCTCCACGCATCATATCGTACACCATGAAGATGACCGCTACGTGAGCCACAGCCAGTAGTGACTCCAGGGCTGTCCCCGCCGCCCGCACAGCACGGATGGTGCGGTTGTAGTACATGAGGGACAGCTGCTGTGCTTTCTCGGCGTCTTCACCATTCACGTGCGGTGCAGTAAAGGCACCCACAGCAGCACCTACAGCGCAGCACATCTCACGAACGGCAGGGTTATGGTGTGCTATCTGGGGGGTAATGGCAGCCAACGTGTTGTGAGGCAGAGATGTTCCCTGTTCATTTGTGAAGAGGAAAGTGGAGAACATGTCCCACGATGTCTGGTCCTTGAACAAGGTTGTGACATAGTCTGGTACAACTAGGATTCGTGTGTCACCCCCCGGGATGGCTGTAGCAGTTTTACCTCCATTGGTAGGTGAATTGGTACGGACGATCTCAGTGTAAGAGTTGAAGTTACCGACAGGGCTGGCCGATTTAGTGGTTGTGGTTGCAACCGCGGTGGCGTTACTGGCTGGGTTGAAAGAGGCACTTGAGCTGAGCGGGAAGTGGCATGTTAGTCCAACAGCCTTGCAGCGGTTGCACGTTGGTTTGCCCTCGTCACATTTCACTTTTCGACGTCTAAGTCCAAGGTGTCAGCAATGGGAGCATCTTGTGCGCAATCCGCTAGGTAATTAGACATGTACGAACTTGCACTCTTTACAGCCAGTGCGGGTCTTGAATGTCTTAGCCCTCTGCCTCTTAGCGGCATTTGGACCGCCGTCCCTGACGTCAAGCACCCCGATATTGAGTTTCGGGACATTCTGCTAGATACTGTGTTAATCACTACTGGCCAGAGGACTTGTAGAGCGAACGCCGCACCTGATTCGCCCGTGTCTTGTTGGTCGACACGCTTTGAGGCGCTGGATCACCTGGAAGCTGTTGCACACCGCCACGAGGAGATCTGATAGCAAGCTCCATCTCCCTGGAACAGCAGAAGGGTCTGTACCCTGCAGTCTGACAAAACGGGGACAGAGTAATGAGCTGTTAGCTGCGGTACGGGGGCAAGACAGGCGGGTGTGACGTGATGAGCGCCAAGTGAAGGATGCAATGGGCTGGACTGGACGATGATTTGGGTGAGCTGAACTGGTCTGTTGGTACAGCGGGGAAAATTTAGAGCGATTTTCCTCCTCGAGCCTCCACCTGATACAGAAAGGGGTCCAATCACAAGTTGTTCTGTGCGAGTTACTCAAAGTGGTTAAGCTTGATATCCCCAAGGAGTAGTGATCGCCGACATCTTGGGACTGAACCCAACGACATGAGTAGGATTGTATTAGTCGTCTCTACTGTTACCTATTATCATCAGGCCCTTTTGCATTTTTCATTTTTATCATGGGTCACTAACATCCGACCAGCCCCGTTCTGAGCCGGCCTGATCTTCAATACAATTTCCTCGCTGCAACGATAGGTACTGAAAACAAGGTTTCGTTAAATTGTGCAAAATTCCATTCCATCCCTAAAGTACCCAGACCAGCTGGGTACTTACTTGCTTTAGCAGTCTATCTACCCTTGTGTTCCAAGCGAAGCATCCTCTGTCTTGGCTGCTGCTGCTGATTCTTCTTCTTCCTTCAGTGCCTCACGCTTCTCATTCAGCATCAGAATCCGCTCGTCGCAGGTACGGACACATTTGGCGAGAAACCTCTTCTCATCTTCTGCAAAGCCGATGGACATCTCAACATCATGCAGAGTCTTCTTGGTCTGATGCTTCTTGATCTCAGTTTCCCGTAGTGCAGTTGGTTCGTTGTAGGGCTTTAAGATACTCTCATAAATGCTGTCCAGAGAAACGTCCCCATCCAACAAGCCTTGAGCTCTCATTCGTCGAAGGCCCTCCGAGAGACGTGACGGATGTGCCAATACCAAAATCACACCATACTCATTCGTAGTGTAATCATTGAGAATTCTGTCGCTGTTGGCAAGGTCGTCCTCGATACAACTAGCGGCATGACGAATGAACCTGACGTCAAATTCTGACATTAGTTTTCCTTGTGCCCGAGCACAAATGATGGTGTGAGCATGGTCAATGAGAAAAGGGACCTTTACAGCGGCCAGTTGGTCAGCCCAGAAACTCAGCACAATGAACTCGGACCGAGTCAAACCTTTTGTGCCAGATAGGCCCGGGATGATCTTACGCACACCAGTGTTCATGGCATTGTAGGATGATCCGCCCACCTCAGTGAGAGGGATGTCAGTGAAGTAGGTGAGGTTGAGGATGAACAGGGCATCGTTTGTGCCGTGCTTTTCGATGAGGGCTCCGAGCTCAGGGTTTGAGGTGATTTTGAAAGAGTGCATCATACTGACGGTGTTGTGACTTTCAATGATGTAGGGGTTCTTGTTTTCTGTGTTGACTGATGATACAAAAGTTGTAGGGTGAGTTGTAGAGCTGTCTGTAGATTGAGAAGACGTCTAGGTTTTTTTTAAAATTCTATCATCATTGTTCAGGGTTTGTGTTGTTTCGCCATTGTCTGATCTAATTTAACAGAACAATGGACCGTTCAACACAGACATACACACCGAACAAGGAATCGAGTATGGCAAAAAAGCGATATTTCAGTCGACACTTAGTCAATAAGAAACTGTTGTACAAACTTCGTGTGCGTCAAATATTTACTCATGTTCTGTCTAATAAATAATTGTGCATTAACATATGTGCGGGCTCGTTCTTGTTACAATACCCGTGTTGGTTGTCCACTGCTCCGGTACTCGGTCGCTATTCTTAGACCATTATTTTCTCATGACAAGCACCAAAAGATACTCTCAATGCACATGTTGTCAAATACGATCCAATTGATCGGTTTTTTTTCTTTTTCGAAAACAGTCGGATTTGTCCGCTTGGGTTCCGGTATCAACATCCGTCATGGCCCCTTGAAGGTTCCAACTCGACAATCTTCTATCGCAACTCTCAGATTACTGGTTGAAGAGGTTGATACTTATAGATAGAAACATGAAGGGCGGCAGGAAGCCATAAGTTTCAACCCATCGAAATTTCTTGGAATATGAGCCTAACATAATGTCGGGGTATGTTCTCTTGCGATTGGTACCGGGTATGTTGGGTTTATCAGAGCGCGGAAACCGGCCTCCAACCTGAGCAAGGAACTGGACAGCAACTTGCTTTTCACTGTTCACCAAATGGCATTCTAAAGCCAAACAAAGATGCTGTAGTTATAATAAATTAGGTTATTCTGGTCATAACGTAGCAGTGAGATATTGAATCTTCTCAGTATCAGACATTGAGTGTTGTCCAAAAGTTGTTACCTGATCCCCCCAGCCCCGTCGGCCACAGGTAATCTCTGGCTGCGTATTACCGTTTTTCCGAGCCCATCGTTACCTTCACTCTTCGGAGACGGGGACATGATCTGGGTCTATTGGGCTGGCTTGCCAAACACCAATAGACAGAGAAATGCTCCGTGCAACAGAACGGTAAATCCAATATGCGTGTAAATAGTAACTTGGAATAACGCATATAATGCTCAAAAGAAGGTGAGTTAGCTTAATAAATTTTCATATCTGCTTCCTTTGCTCAGACTGTGCTCTCAATGTGAGAAATATGGCTGAGCAAGGAAGCCTCGATGAGAGTCTAGAAACAGCGATCTGATGAGGACAGTGTTATCGGCAGTATACACCATCGTCGCACTGTACTTGGAACTCTCAAGAACAGTCGCTACATGAACCTGAGAAAAACGGGGATATAAGAGAAAAGGCAAGGTAAATATTAGACTACTGTCCGTAGCCGAGCCGGATTCTTCACCGAGAAAGTTGATCCACTCAGAGGCTACAGTCACGAACATGTTCTCAGAGCCTACGGGTTTGGTTTGGGAATGGGACACTCTACTAAGTTAGACACTACAAGCGAGGCGAAGGTAGGCTATTAGAGGGGCCTACTAACGTTGGTGTGATCCCTGTCAGCACGTTGCTACGAAAACTCAGCGCGTCCTGCCTCTGAAACCTTCACTCCACATGCCCTACCGTGGCGTCCATCAAACCCGCCTTACACTCTTCAACCAGACAACGCACATCCTCTACGATTCTACCGACAGACGCCAATGCGTGTCCTCACTCTCACGATCGAACATTGTCCCTCGATAGATCCACGACCATGACTTGATTGCATTCGACTCCAATCACGCTCTCGTAGCCCGACGCTTGCCTACCAGCTCCCTCCGACGCGTTCTCCTCCCTCGCAAACCTGTTCCGCCACGCCAAACCCACAGTCCGTGCTGTATCGAGCTCGAGTGAATATATATCCTGCATCGAGACCATAGACCGTAAACTAGTTGGTCGATAGTCTGCGCGATGATGGCCTCCTCCACATGTCCCCTTGGCATTGTGGATGTATCCAGCTCTGCGGTATTCCACCACGGACGGTCTTCTTGCCACATCTACCAGGTCTGACGCCTAGTGCATTCTGACGAGCGTCGGCGAAGTGCTACTCCACAAGGCTCTCGTTCGTAGTGTGGGAGTCGTATATTTGTTCCATCATTCACCTCTATGATCTATGTGCCAACTCCTGGCCCACAGGCTCTCCAGGTCTACACGTCAGGTTCGACCTCATCCACGGTCGGCACCTTGTTCAACTCCACCCTAAAGAACTTGGCAACATCTCGCACACTATCCCATATGACCTGAACATCGTCCTTGGACACGCCAATTCTTCTTGTTCCTCTAATGTGCCAATGCGTCTCCAGTGGCAGGTTTTGGCTCATGATGGCCGGCAGCACCACAAGCTGCGTGTCAACATCATCCAAGACCTGTCGGTCGGACAAGAAAAGCCCGTACGTGATCTCCATTGAAGTCCATGCAAAGTCCTTGTGTGCGTCAAACATGCCAATTGTATCCCCTGCGTTGCGTGTGTACACCTTTTTGAACCAATCCTTGCCTCGCTCGCGGCTTGCATCGTTGATCTCGAACCCTTCGCGCGTGGTACTGTAGTCGCGATCTTCGGGCTTCTCCACCTTGCTGATGGCAAGGATAGCTTCGAGAGGTTTGCACACGCCGACGAGGATAACGCTTTTCAGCAGTGTTTCACGAATACGCCGGATGAGGGCCTGTCGCGATTCACTGGTCTGGTATGCGTCTTGCTTGGTTAGGTACTGGTACAGAGCGGCGGCAGCTTCGGGGTCGGGACTGGTGGAGAGGCAAGCGAGGACCAGGAGGTACCAGCGCTGTTCGCCGAGTTGGGTGCCTTTGAAACTGTTTTCAACCTTCTGGAAGAGCCGGGATAGCTCCGAGGTAAGTCCCGAAGATACCATTTTGTTGATTGACGTTTAAAATAAGGTACGGTCTGGTATGAAGGGAATATTGGCGAGAAACGACCAAGGTTTCTTCCCCTCTTGGTGCTCTGTACGTCGCGTCGCAAAAGTGTAGCTGTCGAGTGACTGGTCTCTTGGTATCAGGCTTGCAAGACTGTAGGACTGCGGACTGTTCGTGATTCAACCCTTGTCTCACTCAATTGCTTCAAATGAACTGCCGAAGGTGATTGATGTTCGCCGAGCTTTGAAGTGTCCAAGTATGGGCATAGACCGAACCCCGCATTGTTGCTACAGGGCCCAACCTGGTCCAACAATGACACCTTCCCGCTGACAGGGCACTTCGGGATCACAGCACTAGAGGGAAGATCGCCGCCTAGGGCAGTTTTCAGTACCTAAGAAACTGCTGCAAGGACTGCAACTGTATCTAGCAGGTAATCAGCAACACCAAGTTCCTCACAAGCACTTGATCAAGTTACTGAAGATAACAAATAACAAGTCAACAACTGCATCTAGTCAATTCATCGCGTTTAAACAGAAAACTAACTGCCTACTCCACTAAATATCCGGTCATAGAGGTCCTCACCGTAAAAGCCTAACAACTGTGACACCGAGATCCATCGCCCCCCTTATCTTCAACGCAGAACAGCGCCCTCGTGCTTCTTTCATTGTTTCTAGAACTGACCAAGATTTTATTGATCTACGAATGACTCGACTCTAGGGCCCCTAAACTCTTAGCCTCCGTAGTCTAATCCGGCCTGGGAAAATAGCCCTTGTTCGGCGGCCCGTGATCCGCAACGACCGACTCCTTGACCATCTCCACCGTACGGCCCTGGGCCCCTCGACATTAATTCCGTGTTTTACCATGTAATCATCCTTCTTGCCATTGGCTCGTTTGCTGATCAAGGTAAATCCTCCGATCTATGCTGGTAGCGTCTCAATATCGCACCAATACCTATTACTCGTCGGCGCTTTCTCATCCTATTATGGCAACCGTCCGTTAGCCTCGGCATTGACCAAGGGAAATAGGACCATACTTAAAATTGCAGATGAAAAGACATGACTAGACTAGTGGCAAGGGTTGGATCAACAGAATAGATAAAAGTCGTAGTAATGCTCATATTTTGCTTTGCCTTTGTTGTTCATCCTCATCTTCAGCTTCAACTTGATAGCTACGACATTCACCATGCTTTTCAACCTACTCTTTCTTTGCTCCGCTGTTTTGGCTCACCATCACTCATCTGATGACTCAAATGAGTGGCACGGCCCTTCTAAATGGGACCGTAAGTATATCTTGTCCACCATCAATCTGACACGAAACTAAAAGATTGCAGGACGAAGCCCTTGCCCCATGGTCAACTCTCTCGCCAACCATGGATACCTCCCTCGTGACGGCCTGAACACCACACTTGATGACTTGATCGAAGGCTTCACCGACGCCATCAACCTGGACCCAGCCGCCACAACCCTCGTTGGCAAGAAGGCGTTGGATACTGGTGACGGTACCTCCTTCAACCTCGACGACTTGGCCAAGCATGGCAGTAAGTGGCCCAAACTCGGACTCTCGAAAGTCTTTAACTAAACGAACTAGTCCTTGAGCATGATGGCAGCTTGAGCCGTGACGACATTTACTTTGGTGACAACTCGAGGTTGGAGCCTCACATCTGGAAGTCAACATTACAGCACTTTCGTGCGCCCTACATCTCCATCCAGGCGGCCGCCGATGCCCGCAAGGATCGTATTCAGGTTGCCAATGCCACCAACCCTGAGTTTTCTATGACTGCCGAGCAGAACAAGATCAGTTTGATCGAGACCGCTCTGTACTTGACTGTTTTTGGCAACCCCGAGGAGGGAAATGCGGATACTCATTGGGTCAGGACACTCTTTGGTAAGTGAATCATGCGTTACGGGTGTGTAGATACTAACACCGCATAGAGAAAGAAACGATCCCTTTTAGAGAAGGATTCCAACGATCTGAGAATCCTATTACCGTTGCTCAGATTCTCGGCATGGTTAACAAGGTGGCCCAAGCTAGTGCTTAAATCATAAATGGATATAAAGAACTGAGGATGTTGGCTTCCACTTGCTGAAGCTCGAGTGCGAGGAAGTAGGATCTTGTAGGGCAAAGCCCAACTACTATTTAATGAGAACTTTTGATTCAATATTCAGACAATCTGATGATATCAACTCGTGAATGACAAGTTGTATGATAATGTAATGAGCAATTGGTAGGTATGTGAGCATCGGAACTATCATGTAACTTTACAGCTCGTTGACAGACAGTTTGACCTGCCACTGTTTGCTTCACCGTCGCTTTGATGACCTCCATTTTAGCTGGAACAAAGTGCCAATTTGGTCTCAGCTTCTTTAATCATAGAGTAAGCACACCCATTAACAGAATAGGTATCTATTAGATACTGGTTACATCCGGTGGTTGGAAAACTTTAACTACAATATTGCCTTCGGCTGCCCTAGAGGGTCCTAGAAAGTAGGGTATAAGAGCAACCTGTATCTTGCACGTTTTCGAATTAGCGGATGATAGTTGTGGATTGCAGGATAAGATTCTATTACATCAGTCTGTGGTATGTTCGGGGTAAGCGAGGCATCACTGTAAAACATTCTTTAACCAACTCTACAGAATACTGTTGCACTGCTAAGGTATTACTGTCAGGCTCATATCTGGCGATGAGACTCCCGAAAAATCGCAAACTGGCGCCCTCAGGTCTTGCTATCATTATCGGAGCTGGTCCCACAAGCGGCCTAGGTATCGCCCGTGTTCTTGCACGACCAGACGGTGGTAACTTCGCCGTAGCTCTTGTAACTCGCAGCGCCCATAAGCTCAAACAACTTCGCGAATCTCTTAGTCAAGAGACAAACGGCCGTCTTCATGTCTTCCCAACCGAGTTTAATTCTCAAAGCATCTACCAGACATTCCAGAAAATCCGCAAAGGCGACGACTTCAAAGATCTGAAACTCAAGCTTGCGATATGCCACGTCAAACATGACAACAAAGTGTCATTTGATGAATTTACAGGCGATTCTTTAAGAGAAAGCTTGCATACCTGCATGGCAGAACCTGGAGCCTTTGCGGAGGAAGCTTTGAATCTTATCTATGAGCAAAATGGTGGCAAGACACTGTTGGCCAACACCGACGGCGTGAAGAAGGGAACAATTATCTTCACCAGTACTCTAGGCGTCATACGGAGATATGAAGATAATGCTGTGCATAGAATACATAGAATGCATAGAACGACTGGTCTGGCGTCTTCGTTACCAACCGGGGCTTTCGCCAAGAAACATGGCAAATACGGCGTACAGTGCGTTCATGCGGTTACTGTTGGCCGTATCGTGGATGGGGACACTGAGGAGACCAGTATTGGAAAGCATATGAGGGCTGAAGATATAGGGTGGGCGTATTCGTGGTTGTCACAGGAGCCCAGTTCGCTTTGGGCCAATGAGTTGGAATTACGACCAGCTCAAGAGCCATTTACACAATTCAAGGATAGCCACCCAAGTGCCTTGGAAGGAAGATGGATACATGGGAGTTCTTGAGACTCTGTTAGTAGCTACATAATCTCCGATTATTTCCAATGTGTGAACTGAACTTGTCTTTGCTAGATCAGTACATCTCCAGTCCACCACTAGCAGACAAAGCCTGTCCAGTGATCCAGCGGCTCTCTTCCGAAGCCAACCAAGCAACAATCTGGGCAACATCATCCACCTCGCCCAACCTATTGCCTGCCGGAGTCTGCTTCTTCTGCATATCCACAATCTCTTTAGGGATGTTATCCAACAGAGCACTCTGCACAGGCCCTGGATTCACAGCGTTAACTGTATGTCCCTCCACGCCAAGCTCAGCAGCCCATGAGCGTGTCAGTCCTTCGAGTGCAGCTTTCGAGGCACAATAAAGAGACAAGTTCTTGAAACCGCATCTTGCACCTACAGACGAGATGTTGATTATGCGCCCGCCGCCCGAGGAGGGGAGGTACGGTTTAACAGCTTGTAGTAGCAAGAGAGGTGCGCGGACGTTGAGGTAGAAAATGGAGTCAAAATCAGATATTGTAAGATCTGTGTGTGGTTTGACAACTTCCATGCCGGCATTGTTGATGAGAATGTCGATTTGGGTGCCAAAGGTGGCGATGGCCTCGCGGACTATCTCAGCAGGGGCGGATTCTTCTTTGAGGTCTGCTTTGACGCCTATGCATTGCGATGGCGGATCAAGAGATGTGATCTTTTCTGATAGTTCACTGACGAGCTTTTCGCTGCTTGGAGAAGTATATGTTGCAACGATCTGTCATCAGTCAGTGATAGTCGATATAAATTCCAAGGATGCTCACCTTTGCGCCCCTTCTTGCAAGTTCAAACGCAAAACCTGCACCGAGACCACGAGATGCGCCTGTAACGATAGCAACCTTGCCCTTGAGCGTCTGAAAGTTGCGTTGAGAATCCATCATCATGTGTCCGTAACAATCTCAAGATAGAGTTGTGTGTGTCCGTAACAAGTTTGACGTTCGAAGTAATGCTTATATAGAACAATTTGTGATTCTGTGACTTGACATAGATCATCCATTTCCTGGTTCTGTGACCTCAACTCCGATGGCAACGGCGATTTGATGTATGTGGGTTTCGGCGATAACCTCTAGCAGCACGCCCGCGTGATGTTATTGGCCAATTCACTAAGCCATGTTTTCGGCGATAACGATAAGATTACATTGCCTCTGCAGATCGTACTTACGAACATGCACAGCACAAAGTAATGATGGACAATGATTGACACTACAACCAGACTTTTGAACGAAATCATTGTTATGTTTAAAGACTGCGCTAGCTGTAACCCACTTCAGATTTTGGAAGTAATAGTAGCTTGTGACCCATCGAGCTACGTGATGAGAAGTTCCACTACAGTTTTGACAGAGGCAAAACTTGGAGATCATCTCGACTCAAATCCCGAACACTCTTCTTGCCAGCATTGGCTAGCATATTATCCATATCCGCGAGCAAGCACTTCAGCACATGCTCTACACCCTGCTGTCCACCGGCAGCAAGCCCATACGCATAAGGTCGACCGATAGAGACCGCCTTCGCTCCGAGGGCCAGTGCTTTGAGAATATCTGATCCTGTCCTGACGCCGCTGTCAAAGATGATTGTCAGATTGGAACTCTTGACCTTTTCATCAGCGGCAATTTCGGCCAGAGCATCTAGTGATGCTACAGCACCATCGAGTTGACGACCGCCATGGTTGGACACAATGATACCATCCATGCCGTGTTCAATGGCCAAGTGAGCATCTTCGACCGTCTGGATTCCCTTCAGAACAATCGGGCCATCCCACAATTCCTTCAGGATCTTAAGATGTTCCCACTCACGGTATGTACCCGAGTTAATCACGTCAATCCAAGCTTTCGACTTGACCATGGTCCTTGCGTTAGCAAGAACGCGTGCAGCACCGTAGACGGTGCCAGGTCGTCTCATGATTGACCACAGCTCAGCCAATTTCTCTCCCACACCTCTTGAATCGTTCTTTTGCATCTCATCAAACAGTTGATTGAAGACAGGATCCGAAAATCCGACTTGGCAGCCTTCTCCCCAAACGAAAGGCAGGTAAGAGGTGTCGAGATCTGTTGGTCTCCATCCCAGACTGAACGTGTCGAGAGTGACAACGAGGACTTTGTAACCAGAAGCCTTCGCGCGGGCGAGGAGACTAGCTGTGACTTCCTCGTACTGAGGCTTGGGCCAGTAAAGTTGAAACCATCGATCGCCATCAGCGTTTGCATTGGCGACCTGCTCTATTGACCTCGTAGCAGCAGTTGACAGAATCATCGGCACACCAACATTATGACACGCTCTTGCAGTAGCTTCTTCTGCATCGGGATGCAGGATACTTTGCACTCCAATCGGTGACACAAGTAAAGGGCTTTTGTATTTTGTTCCAAATAACTCAACGCCTACGTCGCGTCTTGTGACGTCAACGAGAAAGCGTGGCCTCAGTCGATATCGATTGAAGGCATCAGTGTTGGCTTTGGCTGTAGCAGCGCTGCTGGCTGAGCCGTAAACATAGCCAAAATTGGCAGCGGGGACTTTCTCCCTGGCCAGTGATTCCCATTGTGCGGGGTTTGTTGAGAAGAGAGGAGGACGGAAGGACTGGTAGATGTCGCGTTGGAAGTTGGAGAAACTGGTGGGATCTGGGAGGGAGAAGGGTTGACTCAGTCTTTGTGGGTCGACTTCATTATGCGTCATTTTGGGTAATGATAAGAAGTTCCGTTATTTGATGATTGTTATTGTGTTGTTGTTCAAGACTGACTGACCTACTTGGGGTGCACGACATGGACATGCCTGGTCTGCTATCTGTGTCTCCTCACGTGGAGTAAGCCGAGGCTGTAGATCTCCCCGCCAAAACAACCGTATTTCTACAAAGTTCGGAAAGGTCGCTCTAACTCCTCTCCCAATGCAACCTATGCAGGCTCTCTCCAGGTTTAACAGGTTTTGAAAAGAGGAGACGGCCTCTATTACCGCATTACATCCAAGCGAGTTAATGTTATCTGGACATACATACTACCGTAGCATTTTGGTAGCTAACTGCAGACTCAACTGTAACTACGACGCTGCTGAACCTCACAAAATGATACGGTAGATATCAGTCAAATAAATCGGATGAATTCATAAGAAATTCCATGGTGTGTTTATTCTGCACTATAGCATACCAAAGTGATTATCATAATACAGCTCAGAGACCCATGGCATTTAAGTAGCGAAATCCTGTCCACACAAGTGGTTGACGGTTAGATTGTTACAAATCCCATGCATGATAAAGCGCCCCTGCAATGACGTGATAGCGGGAAGGTTGGATCGGAGCTTCCGGTTAATGGTCATCCGGCAATGCACTTGATATCGTCCATCGAACAACTCCGCTTGTATCTCGCGGATGAAACCTGCCGCTCCATCATCGACTGGATCAGTCTACTGGTAATCAGCAAGTCGACACCCCAGCACGGAGCATCCGGCTCCCACCCATCGAGTTATAAAATACTGATATCAACTCGCCAACAAGCAAACCCCAGTTTCTCTATTTACTATCTTTCAAACAACAGGCACCGGACAAATCAATATGGCTGAGACACCTAGTTTCGACGTGCCATCTGGCGTAACTGCTAAAGTCAGCATCATTGACTCTTCTTTGCGTCTATCCAGGATGCCTTTGCAACACCTTATGAAGCCCGCTATGGCAGGCTTAGAATTCATACCCCCTGCCACAACTTGGTCATTCTTGATAGAAAGCTCAGCGGGAACGAAAGCACTCTTCGACCTGGGAGTCCCTCGGAACCCATTAGAGAACTTTTCTCCAATGTGGTGCAAGACAATAATTGAGGGAAACTTGGACCTTGATGTTCCGAAGAATGTAGCAGACATCCTTAAGGACAATCAGCTGCAGCCATCGGATATCAACAGTGTCATCTGGAGGCATGTATACCCTTCACAATTCAGTAACCTAGCTTATTAATAATTGGGCTAGTCACCACCATTTTGACCACATTGGAGACGTCACAACATTTCCGGGCTCCACAGAGCTCGTCGTTGGCCAAGGTTTCAAGGAAGCCTTCTGTCCAGGATACCCAACTAATCCTGATTCTCCTATTCGAGAAGTCGATTACGAGTGAGTATCACCAAACTGTGACTTTTAGCTGCAAACTGACATCTCCATAGAGGGCGAAACTTTCGAGAAATCGACTTCGATAAGTACCCTCTCAGTATCGGACCTTTCCGAGGGTTTGACTTCTTTGGCGACGGCTCTTTCTACCTCCTTGACACGCCCGGTCATGCTATTGGACACTTAGCTGGCCTTGCTCGTACGACCACTGGCCCTGACACATTCATATTCATGGGCGGCGACATCTGTCACCATGGTGGTGAGATCCGTCCATCGCCATATCTGCCAATCCCACAACACCTTTCCCAACACTTGTCCCTGTCTGACTCACTCCGACTCCTCATGTCGCGTTGTCCAGCGACCATACTAGACGATGTGAACGTCAGGCGTGGCCGCAAACCTGGAGAGACGTTCTTCGATCCAAACATAGGATTTGACAAAGAGCAGGCAATAAGAACTATCAAGGAGGCGCAGAAGGCTGATGCGCAAGACAACGTCTTTTTTATCTTTGCACATGACATGTCAATCTTGGGCGTCGTTGATGAATTTCCAAAGACTGCGAATGAGTGGAAGGCGAAAGGGTGGAGGGAGAAGACTCGTTGGAGGTTTCTGAATGATTTCGAAGAAGCTATCAAGGACCAAGCGAAGTGAAGCGGCTGAAGGTTGCAATATCAGGTTGTTACTCCCATTCACCAGGCCAACACAACACCTTCCAGACACATATCCATGATAGCAATGCCATATTGAATCCTCTAATGCTATTGTGTCGTAGAGAATTATCGCAACGTCCGTCACGCTCGAGTGTATGAGATCTCCAAGTGAGGCCATCGTCATCTAATAATCCGGCCGCGTGGCCTAATGGCTAAGGCGCTAGATTTCGGTTCTCATTACCCCTAATCTCTAGAGATTCCAGGTTCGAATCCTGGCGTGGTCGATCTTTTTGGTTCTCCGCTTGATGCTATTGGATCCGAACTCTTCTTTTTGTTTATGATAGCTTGTTGATGGCCTGGGCAAGCTAACTGACATGGAGAGTCGGGTTTTCAGTACTCGACGGTAAGTTCAGAGTGTTTCCGAGGTTATGTTAGAAGGAGAAGAAGAAGTGAGCTGCTGAGTAGATATTGTCTTTTTATTCTGTAAGAATAAGGTTGTTTCTGGGCTCTAATTTCTATGACTCTTGATGTAGGGAAGCTGAAGGCAACATTATCTTCAAAGTTGTACTAACCTCCAAATGATAACTTGTTAATAATCTGCATTAAATCCCGCTTTCCTTAAGCCCTTTACTACATACCCAGGAGCAAGAGATATAATAGTCAATGGCCATCCTGAGATTCTTCACACCTCTGTAATCACGGTTCTATCAAGGTATGGAGAGAAATCGTCAGACGTTGCATAACAGACTTGGTGAGCAGTTGCCACTGAATGCCGCTGAAGTAGACAAGAGGGAAATGGAACATCATGAACGGGGACCAGAATCACGGAAGAAGGGGTAAATGTGGTATTGATGCTATTAATGTTCTGGACACCTCATCTATGGGAATGAATTGCTAACAGGTCTCGTGATAATCAAGCGGTCCATTAATCGCCTACTGACGAGCCTGCACCTGCATGAGAAGTAAACCCCATCTATCAAACTCTACTTGGTGTAATAGTACCGTTTGTTGTAGGATTTACTTCACCGTTAGCGGGTGATGATGGAGGCGCCGGGTTGGTAACGGTGGCTGAGCCAGTATTACCAGAGGTGCCACCAGCGACAACGGTACCGTTTGTGACTCCATTTGTCAGGGTACCGTTAGTACCGTTCGTAGTATTATAATTAGTGGTGTTTGAACTCATGATGTCCGAGTTTGTAGCGCAGTATTTCGTTGAAAGTAGTTTGAAGTATTGTTTATAGCGGTGTTAGACCAAGGAAATGGTGGCCTTGATGGTGGGTTGAGATATATATATATACATACGGATATTCTGTGAATGAGCGCGCGTCTCACTGTCGGTGTGATTGGACTACAGACAAACAGATTAATCACGACGAATAGGGCTATGTGTGAACAGGGACGTCTTTGTCTATACGACATTGATTATATGCAGTTACAGAGTGATCATCAGTGATTGACTCTCAGAGTTGATGTCCAGTCTCACTCTAATTACTAAGGGGCTTCATGAAAGATCCACCAATAACATGATCAAGTTGATGAATCTTTTTTCTAATCAGAACCAGGATACACCTCTTCAGTGATTACTCATATCCCAATGTTTACAATCCGTGATGCTATTACAGAGAAGATCGCTTCATGTCGCTGCAGAAGGACGGGGCGGTCTTTCTGTCGTTACCAATGTTGAAGATGGTTCTTGAGTAGTGGCAGACTCGGTAGTTTCAGACGTAATAGAGCGTTGAAGTGTTGTGGGAGGCTGTGTTGTGACCTCAACCCCGTCCCTGCAGGGACAGTCCATACAGGAAAGGTCGTGCCAGTAGTAGACCCCCATGTCTGCAGAGTCCTGATTGGGATCGTCAGCCATTATAAAGTCGTCATCATGAACAGCATGGCTTGAAAATCTGCATGATCGGTTCTCAGGAATATGAGCGGCAGATCGACAGCCAGGCGAAAGAGAACACCAGGCAACACACCACATTTGACTCAACGCCATGGGGTAGTCTCTCGGTTTCTCAACAGCATATCCAACACCATCGGCGCCTGGCCACCGGCCTCGGTACTGACAGGTGATGAGACTACCCCCACGCGAAGACTCATTCCAGGTACAGCCGTCATTCAAAGATTTGGGGCACGTAGATGCAGGAGGAAGTCTCACGTCAGGACTGGATGGCGATGTGGGTTGGCTGGATTTCGTTGTTGTCTTGGTAACAACAGTCTCAACTCCAGTCTCGTCACCCTCATTGCAGGGACAGTTGAAGCATGATAGGTCATGCCAGTAGTAAACGCCTTCAGTGTCAACGTTGACGTTAGGGCCCGGTACGAAGTTCGAGTCTTGGACGGCAAACTCAGAAAAGCGACAAGACCGATCAACCGGATTGTAGGCCGCAGACCTGCAACCGGGAGATAGAGAGCACCAGCCTATACACCACAACTGGCTCAAAGGCTGAGGGTAGTTGTCTGGACGAGGTACAAGTCGACCTTGTCCACCAGGACCAGGCCAAGATCCACGGCTTTCGCAGCCAGCCGATGAACCCTTCCACCAACAGCCTCCGTTGAGGGCCTTGGAGCAGAATGGAGATTCCACCGCAGTTGTCGTAGTTCCTGTTGCAAGTCCTGATTCGGTTGTTGTAGGCTCAATTGATGCAGTGGTTCCGGGATTCTCTGTAAAAGGAGGATTATCACCACTGCCATTGTTGCCAAAGTCAACGACAATCTGACCGATGGTATCAGGTGTAACTTTGTTGGAGACAAAAACTGAGTCTAGCATAATAGTAGCACTGCCGCCCAGACACTCCATTTTAATGTTGAGAGCAGCACTACTTTCTTCCGCACTGGCCGTCTTGAGAACTTCCGTCCAAGCACCGGATACGTCACTGCTGGAGATAGAGTCCTCTGTGAGGAGAGAATTTCCAAACTGAGCAGACAGCTGACAGTCTGTGACGCCCTGTGATATAACAACTCGATAGTAAAAGCGAATAGTGTAAGTCGTTCCGACTTCGAGGTCGCTCATGGTTTGCGATATGCTGACACCAGATCCGATCGCTCGTTTCTCCAACCTCGAATTTGCAGCGCTCATCGCACATGCGCCTCGCTCGGTGCTTCCTGGCTCCTCACGACCTTGACCTCCAACAATTTTCGCATCATTGGTGACTTCCCAGTCGGGAACATTGAGAGGGTCGCTTGGATCGACCTCAGCCATATTGCCATTGACGGCTATGTTCCGGACTTTCGGGAGTGCTGCATTATCGGTGGGTGTCGTTATGCTAGTCGACTCGGTGATTGACGAAGCAAGGGCGGGAATAGTGCTACTGGATCGAGGCTTGCAGGCGCTGCCCGCGACCCTGCAAGCGGTTCCCGACAGAGCGAGAACTGCGAATGCTATGGCAGAATGCATCGTGAACGAGTGTAACGATGGGATTCGAACAAAAACATCGGTTGCAACATGGCGGATGTACCAGTATATAAAGGGATTTCGCCTATTTCAACCTCAAAGTGGCCGCCTTGCTAGGATATGAAGTATGGAAAAGCTTCGTAGCCTGTTCAAAAACCCCAGACATCAGCTGAGAGCCAGCAATTGTTTCTCTTGGAGCAAATTTCGCTGTCTTTTTAGGACCTTTGTGGAGCCACAGAGCGTTCCGGAACTCGATAGTTTACCGCGCTATTGAGCCAAGACTCGATAAACCCTGAAGACCCCTGAAGCTAGCTGACCTTATTCCGCCATTTCCGTTAAGAAGCAGACGAAGGCGTAAGGAATTTTCTAGTCAAGGTCTATGTTACAGTCACGAATGCATGTTGAAAAGAAATCTTCGAGACAAGGAAGAATGGAGATATAAATACAACAAACTGGGAAGATATTATCACAATGCTTTAATTGTACTGCAAGCTACTGTGCTAAACCCTGCAAGACCTTCCCAACATCATCCAATATCACCCATGTCAAATCCACCAATCTTTCCAAGCACATAGCTTGCAAGTCAATGCCTCCCAGAAGTCCGACGGCTCGTGATTATGATGTTGAAGGTGAATCTGCATTGTTAACCCATTGGACCTTTTTCTTGGTCTTGTCATTCTTCTTCTCGGTTTTGGAATCCTTGGACGAGGGGCTATCTGGTTTCTTTTCCTTGTCTGTATCGTTAGTCTTTATCAGAATTCCTTTCTTCTTATCAGTTGAAGGATCCATGATGGTAAATTTTGATCTGTCTCGTTTCTTACTACAGCTGAGTGCCGATTCATGTAGGGTCAGTATCCGTGGTGAGTTAACGATTGTCCGACTGGCAGCTTCCTATCAGCCTATATACACTCATTTATGGCTCCCAAATTACTCATTGCCCTGTACTGGCATCAGTGTGATATAGTGCGAGGACCATGACTCTGAATGCTAATCAGTTTGAGGGTACATGCAATCGTTCATGAATCACGTAGTGGTCGGGAATCAAGTCACCTATGTGCTTTTGGCGGGTTGTCAATCACGATCTACCCGATGCTAGTGCGCCACACAAGAGGTTCAAGGCACCTTTCGTTATCGCCGCGTTCGACGCCAGCGTATATGTCACTGTTGCAGTTACTCTGGTACATACGACCAAAGGTAGTGGAAAATACGGGATCCCGTCCGCTCTCCCATAGTCAAGCCACTAACCGGCGGATTAGTAGTTGGGTCGGTGACGACCAGCGAATCCCCGCTGTTGTATGTTTTTTTGCAGAGTCTTCTTTTTGACCTCCAGTGCAACCTCTTCACTGACCATCTAGCGCCAGTTAGTTACATCGTCCACTATTTTCCTTCAGTCGCAGAGATAACGCGGCCAGTGGGTATCAGAAAAGTTGGCACTCAAGTCTTAGGACATGAAAATAAGTAGTCTAAGAAGCCTAGTCTAAGTAGCATAAGCTGGCCTAATGATTTTATCTCTTATGTTCCTAGCGGTCAATTTTTCTGACAATCTGAGGATGACGTTCTCATTATTGCATATGACATAACCCTACCCGAGATAGGATGCATACATATGACACCCTTGAATATCTCTGAATGTAACTCTTTGTGACCTCTGTTCTTTGTGGTTGTGGGGTTTAAGTCGGAGAGAGGCTTATCAAAGTCACTGCTGTTTAGACAGGCCAGACAGAAAAACTCACTTACAGGTTAATATGCTTTAATCCTGTGTCAAGGATAGCCCGATACTCAAATATCATATCATCGGTACACCATGGACGCCTTTAGAAGTTGGGCCCAAAATAACTATACATCAATATCTCATATATGAGTAGCAGCTTGCCGCGGTTTCAGTTAAGCATTCAAATTGTCTCAGTACTAACCTAGTATCTATCTAAGCCTTCCTTTCTGTACTGGTGGCTTCTTAAAGTCACTAACTCGGAACGGGTACAATAGCCACAAGCAACAGCTCCTCGACTATGACTATCTCTTTTGCAAGTCTATCTCATAACCGTAGCCTTAGAAACCCTCAGCTCCGGAGAACAAGATATAGATACATGAGATATAAGCCAAGGCAACCGAATTGAATATATGTTCTCTCTAATCACACAAGACTTGAGCCTTTACCGTCAGATCTGTTATTCATTCCGGCCCCAGTTTTGATGCTAAACCCAAACTTTCATCTACATCCGACCTCGGCAAACGAGCAACAGGAATGGTTATATAGAGTATAAAGGGCTGATTGAAGTAACTGATGGATTCAACTCATATTCAACGGTATGCTCATTTCACAGATCGCATCTACTTGTCTGTCTGTACTCCTGCACTTCTGCGGCATAAAACATGTTTCAACTGGGAAACAAAGAAGAAAAAAGTCGGACTCTGGTCTTTCAGTGTCAAAATTGACTTGTAGATCCTTTTCCACAATCCTGAGACGCTTATCTCCTGCGGGGTCCATCCAGCGTCGGACCGGGCTCTGAACCCGTTTCCCGGGCTTGTTAAGAATCTCGCGGGTTTACTCACCACATCCGTAACAGAAGTACATTACGAGCCCGCCAATAGATCCACCAGAGCATGATAAGAATCCGTCCCTCTCCACTGTGAGCAAACAAGCGGCCAGGATGCTCCTTTCGGCATCCACATCGGTTGGAACATGAAGGGCGAAAGGCGCAATTTACCAAGCAAGTCCATGACTTATGTTGACTTGATTCCATCTCGTGCCGTTTTCCGGTCCATGAGGTTGCCGGCCTTTTCAAAAGAAATCACGTATACTTTTTCTCATCCTTGTACTTTAGATAGACAGACTCGTTGATCTTTCATTGACATTTATAATCAAAGGGTTCCCTCTCCTCTTTTAAGCCGGAATGACGACTGCTTGTTGCGAAATCTGACATTGCAGCCAACAATCTCACTGCATCCAAGTTTGCGACAGGAACGCGCCCAAAGCCATGACGGGTGATCTCGAGAAGGCGTCACCAGTCAATGGCGTTGAGTCGTCTTCCGCAACATCTTCGATAACTTCGTCGCCAGTTTTAGAACCTATCAGGGCCGTTGAATCGCGCCGCAGCCGGCGACGCGACCCTGACATCTTTGAGCCATTGGAGCATGCTCTTACCCCAGATCTTGAGACAGAGGCGGAGCGTGAGGCTCGCGAGCCCATTACTTACACACAGACTGGCACGAGCGTAACGAGCAACGCATCTCGGCCTGCCGACTTCGAGGTTTTCTTTCAAGATGGCGATCCTGAAAATCCTCGGAACTGGTCAAAAGCGTATCGCTACTGGATCGTTGTCTGTGTCTCATACTCCACTTGGGTGGTTGTTTTGTACAGCACATGCTATACAGCATCAGTCTCTGGCCTGGCGAAAGAATTCGGTGTTACAACTACAGTTGCGACGTTGGGTTTGACTACATACTTGCTTGGCCTTGCCGTCGGAAGTCTCATTGTAGCGCCTCTGAGCGAGCTGTATGGCCGGCAAAAAGTATACATCGTCTGTCTGCTCGCTTGGGCGCTGTTAATTCTGCCCTGCGCCTTGGCCACTTCGTTGACGGAGATCATTGTTGTGCGGTTCTTTTGGTAGGTGGTAGTCCTTTGCTTGAATCCAGACAACTGACAAAATACAGTGCTTTGTTTGGTGCCGCCATGATCTCAAACAGTCCCGGCACTATCGTCGACATCACAGACCCAGATCATCTTGCTGCTGCTATGTCCATGTGGTCAATCGCGCCCCTGAATGGACCCTCTACTGGGCCCGTCATTGGAGGTTTCGTATTCCAATACTTGGGCTGGCGATGGGATGCCTGGATTCCTCTGATGCTCGGCGGTGTGGGTGTTGTCATGATGCTTACGGTCAAAGAGACATACCACCCAGCCATCTTGAAGAAAAAGGCTGCGCGGCTCCGCAAGGAGAATGACGATCCGCGGTATTGGTGCCAGTATGACCAGAAGCTGTCAACCTGGCATCTCATCAAGATCAACATGAGTCGTCCTTTTATTCTGTTAGCAACTGAGCCTATCTTGTGGTTCATGGATATTTGGTAAGTTGCCATACGATCTCCTTTTCGTTTCCGAGTCTGCCATCCAAGAGAAAACTACTGACCAAAACCCAGGATCTCGCTGATTTATGCCATTCTCTATCTTTGTTTCGTAGCATACCCCATCGTTTTCTCACAACACCGTGGTTGGAATGCAGGCATATCCGGGTTGGCTTTTATCGGCATAGGTGTAGGCACAATGATGGCTATCTTTGCCGAACCCCTCTTCCGACGTATCATCAACTCTCAACCTCGAGATCCTGTGACTGGCAAGCCTCTGCCCGAGGCAACGGCTTTGGTCATGGCAATTGGCGCGATCCTGACACCCGTGGGCCAGCTCGTTTTCTCATGGACGTGTCTGCCAGCATCTATCCATTGGGCCATTCCGATTGCTTTCGGCATACCTTTCGGTGCAGGTAATACCATCTCTTTCATCTACGGCTCGAATTACCTGGCGGGGACGTATTCTATCTATGCTGCCAGCGCACTCGCTGGTAACGCGGTTCTTCGAAGTATTGCTGGAGGCGTCTTGCCTCTGGCTGGTCCCAAGATGTATGCAGCCATGACTCCTCAGTGGGCAGGCACCCTCCTGGGCCTTCTCGAGGTCGCAATGATTCCAATCCCGTTCGTTTTCTGGAGGTACGGAGCCAAGATTAGAGCAAAGAGCCCTACCGTTATAGCTCTGAGGGAAGAACAGGACAGGCTTGATGCGAAGAGGGCTAAGTATCAGAGAAAATTGGATAAGAAACAGAAACGAGAGACGGAGGGAGCGAAAGCAGTCGAAGGAGGGGTTCTGGAGAAAACTGCAAGCAAGTAAAGAGGCCGATGCCAAAAACTGGTAGTGTTTAGCTTCAAATTCAAGATGCCTGAAAAGAGATTAGAAATGGCATTTGAAGCAGGATGAAACCCGCTTACGTGTGTGTGATGCTTTGCGCCTTCCTCGTGTAAGCTGAGTGTCCTAGGGAGGTACCTCACTCCTGGTGGCGTTATTTCCCAACCAAGGTTCTCAAAAGAGATGTTGTGCTCTTTTCTCTGTCTTCATATCTCAAACTCATGAACTTAACCAACACGAGAGCACAAAATACATAAAAACATCAAAAAGAAACGATTACTCAATCCCATGGGAATTTATAGGAACAGCCCGATGCGGGGGTCGAACCCGCAACCTTGAGATTTGTGTACTCATTTAAGAGTCTCACGCTCTACCGATTGAGCTAACCGGGCCTCGTATCGAGGCTTTGCTTGTTGAGGTTGGACGCCAAAATTGTGTACATGAAGATGACACTAACGAAAAGTCTGGCAACCACTGACTTTGACCACATCCAATATCTTCGATAAAGTGTTTTCAACTCAGTCCTGAAATGGTGGTAGGTCTCTATATAAAATATCAATTAGTGTGTACTCGTTGATAGTTACATTCTTGTATATCGATAATCTACTTAAATCTCCACTTACACAGGACGCCTTGAGAATACGAAAAAGGTAGCGAGATAGTTAAACTTCAGGGTAACATGCAACTTCGGCATATTGACCAGGTCCAACAAACACTCACAGATGCATAGGTACCTAGTATCTAGTACCTGTCTCGTCCCAAACAGATTAAACTTGTACCGAGTGATAATGAGCTTTTATTATTCTTCTGATTTATGTATCAGACTGTGGCGCGCCGACCAAGTCTCCCATTGTCCGATTGACTTTTGACTCCCCAATGGACCGCCTTCATATACAGAAACACAAAGTCGACCCAACCGATCCGCGCCGTGCAGGTAAGTTGTCCAATAAAGTACAACCCAATTCAATAACCCAGAGTCCTAACGACTCACCAACACTCCCATTTTCCCAGATTCCGTTCAACTTAATACCACATATCACGCCCTACTGGAGAAACACGCAAAATGATTGTCCAGTTCCCAAGCATCTGATCGTCCCTTGTTTTAGTTCTCCTTCTCCAAACCGTCGAGTTCCTTGAGGACGGATGACTTGGTGTTGATTTTCTTGAGCTGGGTGTCCTCTAGCTTCTCTCCACCGGCCAGACGCATCTCGAGATCCTCAATAGCACGAACCTTCTTCTGGAGACTACGGATCTTCTTGGCGTTGGGGTTCTGAGCGGCTTCGGCGGCGGCAGCAGCGGCGGCAGCAGCACCAGAACTCTGGGCTTGCTGCTGGTTTCCATGGCCATTGCGGTGCGTGTTGCTTCGGCTGCGAGGCTGGTTGTTGCGCGACTGGCTTCTGTTGCGATGGTTGCGTCGCTCGGGGCTGCGACCCTCGTGGCCTCGGTCGTGAGAGGGAGGAGCCAGGCTAGCTCCACCGTTAGGCTCGCCTTGAGGTCGACCACCCTCACCCTGGGCGTTCTTCTTGTTTCTCTTCTTCTTGTTCTTGGACTTGGACGAGTTCTCATCGCCCATGGGCTCAGCACCCGGAACAGTCCTGACAGTGGGAGTCTGCTCGGCAAATTCTGCACCTGGCACACCTCGGCGTGGGCGACCAAAACCGTTGGGACCAACGTTGGGAACGCCGTTGCCTACAACGTGGGCAGCACCACCCTCGTCCTCACGCTTAAAGTGAAGGGGCGTGGCCAAGCCACGAGCACCAGGAGGACGGTAAGCACCAGCAGGCTTGCTGGGGGTCTTCGCCGTAGCCAAGAGCGCCGTGGCAGAGGAGTGGGGTGTAGGAACGGGGCTTAAGGGGTCGCCGGGAGCGATGCTCTCAGGGCTCTGGGGTCGCCAGATAACATTGTACAGCTCAATCATATCTTCGTTGTACATAATACCACCGTTAACATGCCACAACTTAATACCATTGTCCACACGAAGTCGAGGAGAAGTTGTAGCAGTCATAATGTAGCGGCTGTCGGGACTCCACTCGCAGACACTGGGGTTTCCGCTCTCGATAGTGGTGACCTTTCGGAAATCCTTCTCAAGGTCGTAAATATCGATCTGACCAGCGAGATTGCCGAATCCTGCAACCAGAACAAAACGGCCGGTTGGTGAGAAAGTAATTGTGTTTCGAGGGCCAATGGGGAATGAGTGAGTCGCAACGGCGCGGTGGTTGAAGATAGTGGCCTTGGCAGGCATGTATCCATACACAACACCGAACTCTCTCGAGTTGGGCGACCAAGAAACATCGTGGATAGGACCCTCCTTATCCAGGGACACGCGAGCATCGAAAGCACCAGTGGTGCTGAGCAGATACAGGGTGGTCTCGCCGTAGTAACTCTTGCCTGAGCGATCAACGTCAGTTTGTGCCAGGACCAGAATGCTGGAACCAAGCTTGTTCCACTTCAGTTGAACCTTGTCTCCCTTGAAGAAAGTCTTTTGGGAGATAGGGTTAGTGAATAGGGGAACGTTGAAAACCTTGACAGCAGCGGGTTGACCCTAGACGTAAATGTTAGCAATTGTATTTAAATATACACGTAATTGGCGGTCAACTTACCTTGCGCTCAGGAACAAATACGGCGACAGCATGGTTTTGGCTGCCAGGAGCGAGGGCAAAGTTGGTGGCACCCTCGACTCGGAGCTTGTTCCAGACCGTAACGAGATCGTGGCTTTCGTAGAATTGGACCTCGTTTGTTACGAGACGAGCACAGTACTTCTCATCAGCTGTGTACTGAAGGTTCCAGCCTTGCTGCTGCTTCTGAACAAAACGGCCGAGGGGCTGCTTATCCTGACCAGCAACGCCCTCCTCTACAACACGCCAGACCTTGAGGTTCTTAGTGGCATCGCCGTTCTCATCCTTGCCAGGGCGCTCCCAGGTGATGACGAAAGTGCCACAAGGAGAGAAACCGAGTTCGTAAACGTTAAGGATGGGGAGAGAAAGGACCTGCTGACCAGTCGAGGCATCAACAACGGTGACAACCTCAGGGGAGGCCCAGCCGAAGTAACGTCCACAGGGCGAGTAGATACAGTATCGGAGGTTGCCCTCGGGCTTGTTGAACCCAGCGAGAGGCTCGTAGACGGGCGCAGCGTCAAAGACGCCGATGGTCTTCTGGGTTCGGTAGGCAAACTGCAGCGGAGACGCCATGGCTAGTGAAAGTCACAGTATCTCGTGTCTTGCGGAATTCTTTTTTATTGAGGCCGGTTCAAATGTTCTGTCGTAGTCGTGCGGGCAGATTTCAAAGTAGATCGCGATCGTGGGGCGTGAAAGCTTGGGGCTCAGAAGCGGATTGGGCGAGAGCGAAGAGCTAAAAGAAGCTGTGTACTTTTTTGACTGCGCAATCAAGAGCAGTGCAAATAGTGTTGCTTGGTTCTCAAATCCGACTCGTTCAAGAGTTGAATTGCTGAGCAGTGGAAGCAGGTTGCCGAAGAGGTTGTTTGGAGTCGTCGGAGAGGTAACAGACTACCTGAAAGTGGCGGGGAATGTCGATATCGATTGCGATGCAAGAGGGAGGTGGAGCGAAGTCTGAGCCTACAAAAAGGTGAAGCAGACGTGCGTGAAAGACAAGAACTTATTCGATGACCGGGAGGAAGATGAAAAGAAGACGGCAAGTCACCCAGAAATAGGGAGGGAGGAATTGGCGCGGCAGGGCCGTGATGTTTTGGGCTGAGAGGGAAACAAGAAGAAGAGAAGAAAGAAGTTGGCGGCCTGGCCACCAGCAAAAGATGTTTTTTTTGTTCGTTTTTTCCCGTCCAGGGTGCTCCCTTTTTTCGCCTGCCCGGGCACAAGCCACCTTCTGGGCGGTACTCACAGTATGTACACCGCACCCATTCACCCTTGACTCAGTGTCTGCACTGCACTGTCTCACTCCACTGAATGAATGCATTCGAGCCATTGCATTGGAGTTTAGCTGTTATGCCACAGGGCACTCGGCCCCAGGTTTCTCCCCAATGGATGTTTACAGCCAATCGATACTGTCGTGTCCACATCGAGTGGGTTTTGTTCTTGAGGTTTCAGGCTCTCTCGGCGGGGATGCCGAGTACAGACAAGACGGGCAAGGTCCTGTCCGCAACTCTTTCTCCAGATTTCCATGTTGCTTTCAAGCCACACACGAGAGCCGCATGTATCCTTGGTTTGGGCACTTGAACAAAGAGAAATCACATCGCAGCATCAGTATTTTATTCTTTACCATTACGTTGGCACCTCCTTTCGCCGCCGACATACTAATCTTGCTGAATCGCGGCTGCTGAATACAATGCCAGACCCTTATTTGTTCATTGGCACTGATAGTCTATTCTCATCGCAAGACTCAAGGCTGTGCTATTCTGCATAACACGGGACTTCGCAGTGGCTTGATCTCGTTGAGCCCGCAAGTTTATAATGATATATATATAGACACACAAGAGATTAGTAGCTCTTCACGCATAGGAGATGTGGCAATTCACCAACAGTATGTACAGCTCAGCTACTCACCACTACGTGGCACCAGTAAAATCTTCCAGCATAATGACAGAAACTACAGTTCCTGAAGTACTAACTGGCGTGGCTTTGCTCGAATGATGAGAGATTCTTAATGATTTACGAATTAAGTGAGCTTTATATACAAAACGTGTATCTATCTTACGGCCGGACGTCAGGTATCAGTGTATTTAGTTGCATGTCATTATTATGTTCAAATGCGTTCCTGTTTGCAATCATGCCAAGTTGATCGCTTACCGGCCCTTGAACTTCTCTTTCCAACCACCCTTCTCAAACAACCAGAGAGCCTCGGTGGCATAAGCACGGCTGCCTCGGTGACCGCCTTCTGCCATGGCAGCTTCTGTTAAGCTGTCCAATACACGTCCCTGCTTAACAGCACCCCATACTCCCATGGCGATATGGTCGTTTTCACCTTTACCCCATTCGCCAAGTCCGAGGCGATAGAGAATCCTTCCCAATGTTTGAAAAGCCATACATCTCTGCGCAGGAACAGCGCTCCTTGCGAGATGAGCTAGTTCCGCAACTGTATATCCTGCAGCCTCTGGGGCGTCGCCATGATGATGTAACCCCTTTGACGAAGGGATAGCTCGACTAACTCTGGGAGACAGAAACCGGCCCTTAAAATCGAAGCGCAAGGCGTTTACCGCAATCTCGGGGTGAGGATAGTATGAAGAATCTTTATCAGCTGGACTATCTTCCGTAGGGATCGGTGCCATCCATGCGAGCTTGCTAGGGTCGGCTGGAAGATTCGGGAAGTATTTCTTATGAAGTGTAGCTAGGAAGTCCGGATCGGAAGGGTTGAGGTCGGGTAAATTTGGCGGATTAGGAAAGTGAACCGACTTGGGTTGGTCGGTGATAGGAAATAGATCTGGCGGTAGTTGAGGCGGTGCTTTATTTTCATCGTAGTCGTCTGCAATCTTCTTGGTGGAAGTCGCTTGTGGTGCCGACGAGCCACTCTCTGGTACTGACTCTACTGACGGCTTGGGAGGTCGTGTGGGAGCTGTTGGGCTGTTCTTCGAAGCTTCAGCTTTGTCTGCATCTTCAACTTTGATTGTAGGTGGAGGCTCGGGCGTTTCCTCCTTTTCTGGCTTAGGTGGATCAAAGGGTGAAGGACCATTCTGCTCGTCAATATTGGCCCGCGATAGTAATCTCTGAACAAGAGCAGGATTCAGGCCATTCATGATTTCTTGCTGAGCCTGGGCGATCTCGGCGGGACTCATGCTGGCAAGCTTTTGTTGGTTCTCCTGATCGATGCGCTGCTTCTCGACAGTTTCCAAATCCGCATTCGAAGGAGAGCCTTGAAGATTTGTGGCCTCAGATTTGGACTCCTGCGGTGTATCAGCTACCTGTCCCGCACGTCTCTGTTTGAAAGCGGATGTTTTCCATCGTCGTTTGTGCTGCGGGAAACCGGTGGAGGATATCTGGACGTCGTCAAACTGCACAGGTTTCTTCTTTGAGGTATCGTGTTCGACTATGTCGTTGATCAAGAGTGTCGGGTCCATATTGGCTGGTTGTGTTGAAGATTATGGAAGGCTTCGACCTCGCAAAGCTTTTGTTTCTGACGTCTTTTTTGGTCAGTGGAGGCAACGGCGGAGAAATCTTAGTGGGGCAGGGTCTTGTGTGACCCCATATTTTGGTCATGACGGATTGAGCCGTTTCATCACGTGCCAAAACAAAGAGAATAAAATAACTTTGAAGAGGAGATCGTGTAAGTTTTCGTTTCCATTGTAAATAATTCAAAATAGAGTAAAGTGATTAGACGAGGCTGAAAGGTAGATAAAAGCGTTTAGAATCTGGGAAATGCTCAATGAAGACAAAATCGGTTAGTGGTTAATTGCATTGATCGCCGGATGAAAGTGAACTTGGCAATTCTCCTGATCCATGCCAAGATTATGTAAATGCGGGTTTCCAATTACGAGTTATTTCGTTCCCTGGAAATAACACCGCGAAATAAGACTTAGATCTCCTGACTGGGTTATAAAAGTGTGAAGATGGATTAATTATGGGCGACGGATATTGCCTGTCTTGATTATTGGCACTAAAACATGAGGTCGTCCCTCTATTTAATTAAGGTAAAGCTGGCCATTTAGAATTCAAAGGCCATGTCGCACCGCCACAGATTTGAGCCAGGATGTTGGTGCATTAGCGTCGATCGATGCTCGTTCCTTCTTGATTCCAGAACTTGGTACTACAGAACCTTGCTCACATTGCAAATTGTGGCTTCATTGTTGAGACAACGTCGCATGTTACGCCTACAACAATAAAAACGTAGCAGTTATCCGAAGAACAGCCTCGGGTATCTATTTAGAGTACTGATTGGCGTATTGCGTTTTTATGATTTTCGGCAGTTATGGTTGCTGTGTACCTACGGATATCTTTTGTCAGCGTTGAGGCGATCGGTTTGAGCGAGAAAGTTAACAAATCTGGAACATTAAGCAATGTGCGAAAGTTAAGCAAAGTATTTATTGGAATTGCGCTTTGCGGGTAGTTTCTTATAAATGACGCATGCGTGATGAATACTAAAATCAAAATACGTATACCTTGCGAAAAAGTGCCGATGATGTTGGGTGTCGTCAACCCTGTCAATCTCAAATCAGTTCATAACCAATACGACGTCCTTATTTTAGTGGTAAAAACACCACAAGGGAAGAAAAAGGAGATCATGGAAACCTCATGAATGTCTGTATTGCCTACAGTATGACCTCAGTATAGGCTGGCTATATATATATATATATATTTCTAGAACCTCAACGGACATCTAGACGGGTATAAATACAAGTGAATGCCAGCCACACTGTACTAAACCCGATGAAAAACAAACTTGTGGCGGATGCGTCCCTGACTGCAGCCGCGTCAAATCCCTGTCGATGTACCGCGCCTAAGCTTGGTTCAACGTTTCTGGTTCCGGGACGAAGTGGCCCACACCATTCAAGGGGGGACCTGTCACTAGGACGGTGGGTTATCCGAGTTAATTGCTGACGGCAAAGGAAGTTTGGGAGCAAAAGGGTCACAGGGACAGAATGCAAGTGTGTGTTGTGACAAACATTGCCATATGCAAAGAAAACGACATGTTGTGAAAGGCCGTGTCCAATTGTAACACGCAAAAGATACATGTCACAAGCGAGAAAGTTACCTATTCCTGGCGTATTAATAAGGTACCTTCTTC